>JAHRHY010000020.1:600000-865000 GCA_019671135.1 Linnemannia hyalina | reverse complement strand
ACAAAAAAAAGTGTTAGACTTTGCCAATGTCTAAACTACCATTAAACTCCTAGTAAGGCAAGAATACATACGCTATCTCGTTCAAGTCTCGGAAGGTCAGAGCTGCCTTCTGCCTTGTCGCATCATAGATCCTGGTCATTTGTGGCCCCCAGTCCTTCCCACCAAGAGGAAGATTGAAGGTGTAGTCCGGACGGTTGCAGTTACGAGGAAGTTGCTTTCCGTCATGAAGTATTTGCAAAAGATATTCCCGATGCTGATGCTCAGTTGCACTGGTAAAAACGCTATCGGAGTCATCCCTGTGGTGCTGGTTTGCTACGGTAGTGAGGACTGGCTCTTCGTCTTCATCTTTATCTTCCAATGGCAACACAAAAGGCCGGACCGGGCTAGCTGGCTCCGAGAGTGTTGGTGATTGAAGTGGTGTGCGGAGAAGGTCAGAGGACGGGCGTGACTCATCAGATGGATCTAAGAGTGAAAGTGGCAAAAACATAGAATGAGAAGGGAATGATAGCACCAGATCTTCTAGACAGACCGATATGGCGCACTATCATTTCAAAAATGCACTCATATGCATTACAAGCAGACTTTGGTGATGCCTCCTCCAGTCCGCTTACGAGATCGCGTGGATGCCTCTGCCCAGCTAGTAGAGTGATGTCAAAGGTACCTTAGTCAATGAATAACCAACGCAAGACTCTCCAGACCAATCGGTATATGGCAAGTTTGTTTACCTGCTCCCGAAACGTATGACGAATGTAAAGAGTCTTGGCCGAGCATATGGTCCAGAGGCCAGGCTGCAGCAGGAACATTGGTGCGTTCTACCATTCGAGTCTTCTGTCGCGGCATAAGAAAGTTGGTACCAGAACTTGCTGATGCTTCATTTATCTCATCTAAATAGACCATATGTCGGAGAGTTGTAAATTAACAAGACAGACTATGCTCTTTGCATTCACCAAATATTTGCTAGCTTCAGTTAATTAACCTACCAGCGATATTGCTCATCTCTCGCTCGAACTCTTCCCGGACACGCTTGTTCCAAAGTGAATCAACGACTGCTTGAACTTCCAGAGTTCCTTTATCGAGTCCACGCTTCCGCTTGACTTTGGACCAGAACACGTCTGCATCATCGGAATGGGTCTTGTTCTTCCACTGCTTTTTCAAGGATATAGCCTTCTTCTGAAGGCCTTTGTGGCTACTGGACATTAGCCGGTCAATAGCTTCATTCCACTGTGCCTCACATTGGTCCTTCGTTAAACGTTGACTCTCCGAAAATTTGAGAAAATCAATGTAGCTGAAATCGGCAATTGTCCCGCAGCTCTCCAAATAACAGCGCGCCGACAAATTTCCCAGGAAGGATTTCCACGATCCTGCTGTCGATCGCTTCGCCTTTTCTTCCGTGGCCATAGTGAGCTGGAGCCTATGAATATAGATAATGATGGTAAAATGATAAATTGAATATAGTAAGGCTCCATCGTCAATCCGAATGACTATCCAAATTTAGATACGCTCCATTCAAGAACCCTCTGCTGGAGCGTTAATGAAAATCCAGGATCCCAAAGCATGCTGCCACTCATTGCTTCTAGCATAGCAAAGCTTTGAGCGGTGTCGGATGTGGCTGGAAGCAAGTTAAAGCCAATGAGCCACATCTAACGCGCGTGAGATGAAACCACACCCATCTAATACCAAAAGCAATAGATAGTCGGATGGTGCTTTACGGCTCAAGAACCCTCTGCTGGAGCGTTAATGAGATTCCAGGATCCCAAAGCATGCTGCCACTCATTGCTTCTAGCATAGCAAAGCTTTGAGCGGTGTCGGATGTGGCTGGAACCAAGTTAAAGCCAATGAGCCACATCTAACGCGCGTGAGATGGAACCACATCCATCCAATCAATGGATAGCAGGAATAGTGGTCAACCCCGTATATCAACGACAACGTGGCGAAAAAGACTATGGCAGGAGGATAGAAGGAATGGGAAGACGCTAATGTTCAAACCACAGTGGGCTGCGAGTGTCGGGGGTGGTGGTACCTGAAGATGAACGAGTGTCAACTCGAAAAAGGTGTGAGAGTGGTGGCAATTAAACAGAGTCAATGATTGCAGAGGCAGCCAAAGACTATGGGAAATTGATGAGAAGGGAGGGTGGACAACAACAAGTGCGGCAAGCGAGAGAAAGAGGAATGAACAAGAAAGAAAGAGAACAATGATCCAGAAGCAACAGCAGTGATTAAGAAAAGAGAATGATGAGAGAAAAGCTATGGAGAAAACAAAGAGGGAAGAGGGAAAGACGACGCGATAACCAAAGAGAAGGGTGTTGGAGAGAGTAAGGGACAACAAAGGGGAAGAGAATGATAAGAAAGGGAAAGAGAAGGACGATGATGAGTGTGGCGGGTGACGAAAAGAGAGTTGGGTATAGATGTAGTGATGAAATAGGCGTGGGGAGTGAGGATGAGGTTGCTGTGGAAGAGATGAGGTTGCTGTGGAAGAGATGAGGAGTGGAGGCAAAGGCAAGGCGAAAAAACATGCAAATGGCTGGGGGACAATGGGCGCCATAATTACGTCACCGAAGCGACTCATCATGGCATCCACTGCCCCCTACCGGCACTAATGGGTGTGGACGAACACCCTGAAATAAACTATTCTATGATTTGGACGCCTTGGACGCCTTGGCCAACTTGGACGACTTGGAGGACTTTTGGGATTGTTCCTGCTCTGGCGTTGAGGTAGTTGAAGCCCTCTTACGACGTCCTTGGACACTTGTACTGCTGATGGCGTTGCTAGCCGTGGCGGTGCTCGAGCTCGAGCTCGAGCTTGACCCATCATCGCGCTTCGCCTTCCAAGGGAGGGAGCCGTCCTCAGCAACCGGGTGGAGGTAATCCGGACGCTCCTGCCGCACAAGGTACTCTTGGATAATATTTGCCATGTTCTCTGCCGCCATGACATCGCGGTGGTGGTAGACTTGACACTTTGAGCAGTAGAAACGTCGGATGTCGACCTGGCCCACAAACAGTCCGCATCCAGGGCACTTTTTGCTTGTATAATATTCGTTGAGCCCTACCACCACGTAGCCAAGCGACCGGGCCTAAATAAAGAAATTGTACGTTAGTTATTCGCGCATATGAAGTATGCAGGGCTGTTTGCTGATTGGTGAACAACATTATAAAGCAATGATTACCTTCTGGATAAAGTAAGTAAGGAAGGATGAGTGGAGGGAAGAGAGCCCGGAACTTGTCGAGAACTGACCTAGACCCACGCCAATGAGAGCTGGTTTCGAAGGATCATAGCGGAGACCATTTCCGCCGCCCACAATCTTGAGGAGCTGATCCGCGATCAATTGGAACTCCATATGCCTTGCACGCTTCATATCCCAAACGTGACGGTTGTATCGATTGTCGCTTCCAGAATAAAAGTCCAACAAACGTGTCTCAATCAACTCCAGTTCTTCGACGTAATCGACGACGCTTGCCTTTTGTCCTTTGAGAGGAGGCAATCTAGCCTCAATGTCATGGACTGACTCGTCCTCACCATCCGGGGTCGCCTTCTTTTCGTTGTCCAACCACCTCCGGAACTGGAAATTGGGCTGATATACCGCTTTGCTTTTGACGGCGAGGTTGAAGAACACCGGCCTTGGCGATCTCATGGGCGCGCTTGTTGCTGATTCCTGTGCTGTGGCAGGGAGAGTTGGATCCTGAGCAACGGCTCCTACTGCTGGCTGTTGGTTGGCGACCATGACTCCTCCCATCGGTAAGTCGTTCTTGACAGGCTCCTTGTCTTTGGACTCGGTTGACAACTCGGTGGGCAGATGCGCGAATCCTCCAATGACGCAAGCCTGTCCTGCGTCCAAGGTCAAGGTCCTGATATCCTCGATATTTATCCCGGGCCAGAGCCGCTCAATGTCCTCCTTGCTTGTGATCAAGTGACGAATCTCTTGAAGGTAGTAGTCGGTACCTCCCACCGTGGATGTCAATCTAGGCGGCAGACGGTTCTCTGGCAAACGTCGATAACGGACATCCTGCAGTTCCCGCAGCTTAAAGGCGAGAAGCTGAACACGAAAACCGTCAGTCCTAATGGAACCCCTCAACAAGTATCCTCGTTCCTTGTATTGCGACGGGTCGAGGTGCTTGTCCTTGACAACATCCAGGTGAGCTCCAATCTCGTTCAATGACAACAGCCTTACAGCTGCTCGGTGACCGGCCTTTTTCCGCTGGCGACTCGTTAGACCTTGGGGCGCCACGTCACAGATGAAGTGCTTTATGATGTACCCGGGCTCCTTCCCACCAATCCATGTCTCGAGATCGGTCGTAGACGTTATCTGGGTATGGTCCTGGCGACCCAATTCTTCCAGTCTCTCCCTTAACGGCTTCCGCTTCCAAAAGAATAAGGCAAGCTCCCGTTCAGAGAAGCTTACAAAGGGTTGCTGTGAAGTGGTGAATGGCGCGATCTTGCGGCTTTTGTTGGTGAGCTTGTTAAGGTGGAGAAAGTTCTCAGCCGCTGAAATTTCCTCTCGAATCCGAATGTCGACGGTCGTTCCCAGAGTCCCCTTCTTCTTCATAACCTCAGCCTAAAAAGAAGGGAAAAAAAACATTAATATTACATTTTTTTTTTTGAAAGACAAGTGTCTCAAAACATAGTACCAACAGTACAAAAGCATCTCATTGCATACCTTCTTGTAGAGATCAAATGTCCCATTCCTGTATATTTTCTTGAGTTCCAAGGCCAATTGGCCAGAGACCGATCGCACCAAATTGTTGGGAGTAAAGTGCATTTGAACATTGATCTCGCCGCGCGACCGAGGTGGGTTGTACAACTTTCGGTCCATAAGCCAATCGATGAAGGTGTTGACGGTGGGGATGACTCCAATGTCCTTGGTAAGGGATTCCACTGTTTTGTTCTTCATTTCGGGATAGTTTCCCGAATACAGAAACACGAGAAAGGACTGGAGAAAACGGACTTGTTCTCCTCCGTCTTTGTCATCGATGTCGCCGTTGTCCTCACCGTTCTTCGTCTCGCGATCACCCTCATTCTCGCCATTGTCCTCTTCGGGCTTGATACGTTCGCAGAGGTGGTCAAGAATCCTGCGCTCGTCATCCGATATGGCATCTCTCCTAGCCTCGGCCAGCTTCCTGACCAGATCTGCCTCGGTGATAGACTCCGTAGTGGACCGAAGCTTGTTTATGAACCTCAATTCGGCAGCATCCATCTCCTTGTTCATGGTCTCGACAAACTGACCTACGAGTCGCTGGGCCTCCCGTTTGACACCAGCTGAAAGACGAGGAGCCTCCTGAAGACACTCCACCACGAGCCGCTGTAGATCAGGGCGGTCCAAGACGGGCGTCGAAGGTGCGGGCGTTGCTGTGGTTGGCTTGGAGGAGGCAGGCGTGGACGATGGGGTAAAAACCCTCTTGGTGTTGGCGGCCAGCGTTCCAGTCTCGAGTGTCACTGTTGGATGGTACCATGCCATAGAACGCACAAGTCCGTTCTTGCCCTTTGTACCTCGTGGCTTCTTGGTGATAGTGGAGTCCTTTTCCGCTTTGGCCTTGGATTTGTTGTCGGAGGGCTGATTGGTGGTTGTTGTAGGATGTTCCTTGTAGTGTTTTAGAACAAACTGCTTCATTTTCGGCGGAGGATCATGTACCGTTTTCCTGGTTCTTTCTTTGAACGAGAATCGGGCTCGGTTCCGGGGTATTCTGGTCCTGTTGAGAGCTGGATGACCGTCGTCTTGTTGTGCTGTAATGGAGGGTGTGTCGTGTCCCTGTGGGACAGGGGCTGCTTGTGGCGGGGGTGATTCTGAGACCAGAATGGGTGACTCCACAGTTCTGTACCGATTGAAAGACTGAGGCTTCCGCACTCGAACGATGTTCTCCTGGGGGGACCTACTTGCATCAAGCGAAAATAATAGCTGGTAAGATACACAACTCGAAATGATGCTCGATACGATGCCAACAAAAACTAATAACACATATCAAATTACCTAGATATAGTTCCTCGAGTCTGCTTCCTGAGATTGTATCTCTGCATGAGATCCTCGAAACGCTGCCGGCACGCATCAAAGACAACCTGAGAGGGCATCTGAAAAACCACAGGTTCGATCCGGGTCTGCAGCTGGTCGATAAACACTCGCATGGAGGCCTCAAAGGTTTCCTGCTGCGTGTTCCTTGTTACGACTTTGCCATCCCGTAGGTACGCCGACACGATGTCTCGAACAACTATTTCAAAAGAGAAAAGGTAGAGATTAGACACTAACATAAAGAGGTTGTGAAAGGTTCCAAATAAAAGTCATTCTTGACAAAGCTGTACCTGATCTGTGTCCAATGGCCTTGATGATGGAATAGTTGGATGCCGGACCAAGGGCGTAAATGTTCCTTTGGTAGTCATTTCTAGAGACGATGGCCAGTGCAGTTAGCTGGTTCCTGCTGAATTCGATAGTCTTGAGGACGTCCGGCATAGAGTAGACAAGAATGAGACCCTGGGAGACAGGCCGCCAAAGTGTTTGGACAGATGCATAGGCCATCATGTCGCTGTCCGAGGAGATTACAATGTCTTCCGGCTGGGCATCCCGCGCGATAGCAACATCTGCCTCCGTATTGCAAAGTATAACAGTCCAGCCGACACCTCTCATGTACTCCGCAAAGTGTTGCCGACTTGGCAAGGACCAATAGAACGCCGAAACAAGGCTCTTCCGGATGGCGATAAAGTGCTGTTTTCTGATCCTGAGATCCGCCTCCATTCGGGTTTCGAAAGTTTCCACGCCTGTCGAAAGATGGTCCAACGCCTTCATTCGGGCCGCTTCTCGAACTTGAGCCGTACTCGCCTTCTCTACTGGCTGTGGACCATCGAGGTACAGCGTCATATTGAGATGATTCCCGAATCGTTCCACTTCCTTTTGAAGCATTCTGTTGGCGACGTCCTGAGGATGACTGGAGTAGGCATAACCGATGGTGCGAAAACTAGTTCCGAGGACATCAAAACGGCGTCGTCCGGTAGTTGTGATGCTGGCGAGTATGGTGTGGTACAGCAAGACAGGGTTGTACCCCTTCCTGCGAATGAAAGGGAACCAGTCAAAGAGTCCCATGATGTTGGGCCATGTGCTTTTGGGGTTGGAAAAAAAGAATGTTGATGAGGATAGTCGGTTTGCTGAAGTAGTAAAAGTAGGAAAATGTGAGGGAGAAACAGCTTTGAGTGTGTCATTTATATGGAGAGTAGTCCAAGGCTAGAAAGTCTTGGCGTCAATTGACAGTTAAAATTTTCGATCCATATTGGGAAAGGCCCATGATTCTTTCGGCCAATGAGAGAATTATGGCGTCCATTGTCCTGCACCCATGCAAATTAGTGACGTCAACATAGTTTATTTCCTTGCATTATAGGAAATAACAATATTTCGCCACCACTCCCACGCTCTTTCACTTGTCTTTGTTTCTAACTACTTTCTTTATCACCTCTCCTTTTTGCCACCATTCCCACACCTTCATCGCCCTTACCAACTCCCTTTACCCACCACCCTCCGCGCCTCTTCCTTTCTCTGTCTCTCCCACGCGCACTCTTTCCACATCTCTTTGTTTGCTGTGCCACCCTCTCCACTCTTTTACTTCTTCTCGCCTCCATTGCCTCCACCACCCCTCTCACGCTCCCCACAACAACTTTTCCCCTTCGTCGCCTTTGCCGCCATTCCCACGCACATCGCCTTTCCCAGCACTCCCGCACCTCTTCTTCGCCTTTGCCATCACTCGATTCCTTTCTCTGTCATTCTCACACTCTTTTTTTTTTCTTTGCCACCATATGCACACCTTCATCGCCTTTGCCACCGTTCTCACGCCCTTTTCATCCCTTCTTACTTTTCCTTTTAACCCCACACCTTCTTTCATCCTTTTTCTTTTTTTTTTCTTTCACCCCTTGCCTTCACTACATCCCGCACCTTCTCCACAATCCTCAGTCTTTTCACAACCCTCACTTTTTTTTCCCTTCCCATTCTTTTCATTGATGCTTCGCAACACCATGATCAACAACCCTCTGACCCTGTTTTGTCTTGTCGATGGTGAATCAACCCCATTCCCTGTCGAGATTGACCCTACAAAGTCAATCGGTGGCCTCAAGAATCTCATCGTCAATGGGGACCAAGCTCCCGCGTTCAGGGACGTCGCTGCCAAAGACCTCATCCTCTGGCGTGTCTCAATTCCTGTCGTGCCCAAGAAGGAGCGTAAGGAAATCTCACTAGCTGACATCCCATCAAAGGAGGAGCTCGATGAGACAGACGACATCTCTGACGTCTTTGCACAGACACCACCGAAGAAGACCATTCACATCATCGTTCAGCGCCCTCCTCAAGGTAATACACACGCGTTTATTGCTTTTTGTGACTTGCTGTTTGCATCGTCGACTCTTGTCCATGCACTAACCTGAGGCACTCATCCATTTGCACCAACATAGTCCATGTACCTGTCCCTTCTCGAGCCTTGACTCCCCTCCCTGGTTCTCTTTCGGATAGTTCTCGTCCCAGTACGCCTTTGTCTGGTGAGTTCGGTCATCAACCCTTTTTTTCATTGTATTTCACTTTATTTTTCTTATACTTGACACTCATTTCTAATGGATTATCTTTCTGCCAACAGGTGACCTCCGAGCTGATATCAAAAAGATCGCGGACCGATTCTTTGCAACTGGATCTCCTGCCTCTGACTTTCTGGATGCATACGTGCGAGGCGAAAAGAGCTTACCTGTCACCACTGTTGGAGTTAAGGGGCTACCCAAAGTCCTACGGCGAGGCGTTGTTGACAGCCAGGATTCAGGACCAAGTCTTCTTTTTCTGGATTTACCAAACCCTCCGTTGAACGCGGGCGATCCGATTCCTGAGCGATTTCGGTCAAACGTTCTTTTGAGCAAGCTGGAAGGCATGCAAGCACAGGACCTCCCCGTGTTCGGCGTTTCCGTACGTACCTTGCTACTTTGGATCAACTGTACATCTATTGTACTTGCCGCAATGTTGCTTTTCGACAGACTAACAATCTCTTTCTGATATCTGGCCATCTTTTAGGGGTGCGGAAAAACTCGCTCGATGATCGAGATGCTTTGTTTGCAATGGGGATTCTACTTCAACGCGGCAAAGAAGGACCTCGGCTCCAACGATCTCAGTCAACTTGCCGAGTTCCTGGACACAAAAACATCAGAGGAACAAGGTCCCAGAATCAACACTGTCTTCGCAAGGAAAATGACTCTTGTGCTCTTCCTCTCCCGACTCTTGGTCCTCAAGTACTGCCTGCAGGTCCCCAATTGCAGACAGACATTCTCGAGTGACAGTTGGGCCATACTCCAGGTCTGTCCTCATATGTTCCGGGATGTCTTTATGGAGTTTTTCAGGAAACTCTATGATCAGATGAAAGAGCGCTTATTCTCTGTATCTGTCATGGAATCCATTGTCCGTGATGAGCTTCTCTCAGTGCGGGATAGTCTTGCTGTCCACAAGTACACCAATTTCTCAAGAGAGACGAAACTGCGGTTGGTTGTAGATGAAGCTCAAATTCTCGGCGACAAGGGCAGTACGTTATTTCAGTCGTCATTCACGGAAGACGACCTGCGACCAATGCTCAGTCCTGTACTGAATGGTCTGCGGAAGGCAGGAGACGAAAAAGAGCTCACGATCATCTACTGTGGTACGGGATTGAGTATGTGTTCGGCGTCTCTGGTATGCCACTTGCTGCAACATGCAATCTATGGATATCACCAAGAGCTTGAAGCATGGTACTGACCACATTCGTGCGTTCCTTTATGTTCACACAGGCTGTGGTAAGACCCGTGCCGTGATTGAGCTTCTGTCTCAGTACTGGGGCTTTTACTTCAACGCGTCGAGCGACGACTGGGGAAGTGGCGACATGATGACTCTCCACTCAACCATCCAAAAGCACCTGGACGATACCAAAGGATCCTTCGTTGTTGACCGGCAAGCCAACAATGCCTATGCACGCAAAATTACTCTACTGCTGTTTCTTTCTCGGCTCTTAATCTTCAAGTACTGTCTCGGTGTTCCCGGTTGCGCTGAGACGTTTTCAAGTGCAAGATGGACTCTCCTTCAAGTGTGCCCGCATGTTCTCTTCGACGACCTTTTCAACGTACTATTCCGCACACTTCGCAGACTGGTGCACCATCGCGAGGGCTATCTCTCAGACTATGTCAGTGATGCGTTCGAGGATGTGAAAGGACGGCTTATTGGACGTGGATGCCTACCAAAGATCAAGGATGACACCAGGCTCCTAGTCATCAACGATGAAGCACAGTTCCTTGGCGACCAGTTCAATGGCTCTTTCCAGTCGATGCCTTCTTCGGAGGATTCTTCACGACCGCTACTGTCTCCTATCCTACACGCGTTTCGAGATATCGGTCAACACCAGCTCACGCTTGTCACTTGCGGTGCTGGCCTCAGTATTAACACCCTTTTCTGGGTTCAGAGCTCAGGTTCTGGTCTAAAAGACAGCTCCACTACTTTTGAGGTGAGTAGTTCGCCTTTATTAACGCTAGCTTGTCTTTCAGTCGCGATGGAGATCAAAGACTGACTAATCTTTGACATTTTTTTCTTCTTTCCACCTACACCACAAAACAAACAAAACAACGCCAAAATAAGTATCTTGAGTTTCCTGGCTGGGCAGACAAGGACTCGATCAAAACGTACATTTCCCGAGTGCGAGATTGTTTGCAGGACGACCAGTCAAAGTTGGCTTTGGATGAGTTTCTCTCGCAGGAGGTAGTTGAGATGCTGTTCCAAAAATTTGTGGGTCGCTATCGTCCGGCTATTGCTTGCATGGTATGTCAACTTGAGATGACCACAAAGAGAAAAGAGGCAATGAAATGATGGAATGTATAGTATGCTTTGTACTTACAGCCTTATTGTCTTTCCGTCTGTAAGAAAGGATTGTCGAATGCGACGACCCTGGTGCATGGAAGAAGACCATCGAAGATGCAGAGGACAGGCTGGTATCTTGGGCGCATCGGCACATCAAAGGCAATTTGTGCTACGAGATATCTCGCCTCCACGACAAACACAACAAATACAAGGATCAGGTTGTGGAGTCTATCGACAGCATGCTGGGCCTCCTTATGTATCAGCGTTGCATGTTTGGGAATCACGACCTTGTCCTCAAGGAGGTGAACCCTGCGTTGGTGGAGCATGCGTTTGGTCGGATCAAGATCACCCGCGGTCATGCTGTTACCGTCATGGACGAGCCCTTCGTTTCCAAAGCTGTCGAGAACTATTTCGCCGCCATCGATCCCTACTTCGTGAGGGAAGTGCGGAAACTTATGGTAAAGTCAAGTCTTATTGAACAGGGATGTGTGTTTGAGCGGTTCATGATGAAGGTTTTCAGTGAGACGTTCAACATACGACCTCTATCGGAGTGGCCGCATCAGCCCCCCATTTCTGATATGTGTCCAGCTCTCGTCGGCAAGGTGGAAATTGTTGGCCGGAGGGAACCTGGACTCGAGCAAAGCACGACGCACGCGATGGTGTCGATGGAGGAGTTCATGGACGCCCATGTCAACCATGGGTCAACCCGCAACAACATGCCTGTCGCGCCATTTTTCTTCCCCAAGTCCAATCTGTCGGGACCAGACTTGGTTTTCTTCATTCAGATCGACGGTGCTCGTTTGGTTCCTGTCTTCGTTCAGATGAAGCTGCAACAAGGGTCGGCTAACTTCTCGGAGAGGGATTGGAATGACGCACTCAGCACAGTCTCGGCACCCAAAATTGAGGACCACGTAAAGAATTTTCGCAAGTACTGCCCCGACAACGTCTACATCAGCATGATTGTTGCATACCCTACCAAATGGACTGACAAGCTGCCAGCACCTTCAGAGCTCCCAAAGGACCCCAGTGGTGTTCAGCAGGTCGTGATCAACGTCAGCGATGACAATTTCGGCGACATTTTCCTCCAGGAGCATGTGGAGTTTATTGATCGACTCAAGAATGCTCGAAAGCGTTCTGCCGACGACGGTCACAGCAACGACGAGGACTGCTCGAAAAAGCAGAGGAACTAATCTTTCATTGCAGCTTCCTCTGCCTACTTGACACTCAAATAAAAATGCACTTTTACGTTCTTAATGACGGGTTACCGAGTTGATTTTATCTTCTCCTTAAGCAGCTTGTTTTGTTTCCATCTCTTGCTCATAAATCTCTTTCCTTTTTCCATCACTTCCTTATGCCACCATTCCTTGCGTTCACACACCTTTCTTACTTCAACTCCATCTTTGCCATTACTCTTGCATTTTCTCCACCTCTCAATTCACCGACCACATCCGCCCCCTCTCTATTGTTCTTCACATCACTCCTCTCAACTTTCTTTGACTTTCACAACCTCAATTGCCATGGATTATCCCGAGAGAGATATTCCTATTCTCCATGTCGCATATTCGCCTAATGGCACCCTAAGATAGATGGAGACAATAGACTAGACTACCCTTAAGCTACATATCAGTTACTTGTGTACGTATGATAAAACCTTAATATATCGCACTCCACACACACAGACACACGCAGACACACACAGACACACGCAGACACACACAGACACACGCAGACACACACAGACACTTCCTGCAGACTTGCCGCCCCTCACCTCCTCCTTCACACTCGACGCTACCAACAATTCATCGTCTACCGCTGACACAACTTCACTGTCCAGCCTCTCTCTCTCACACAATCAGGGTTCTACCTCTAACACTTTCTATGACAATGCTGCCAATGCGTCATCCAAAGAGTCCATTATTTCCATCAACAACATTAACAACAGCAGCAATGATGCCAGTTCATCCCCGATCGAGCCCGACATGCCTGTCAGCCCCATCAGCACATTACCCAACGAGTACATCAATCCTGACAGCCACAACAACATCGCATCTCCTAAAGAACCCGTCATCCCTCGATCCTCGCTAACAGATGGTAGAGATTAACACTGCAGGTCTGGCCCTGTTCTCTCAGACTCTCATTGAGCTACCAGGCTTGTAACAAGAATATACATACATTTTTACCGCGCGGAAAGGACAGCTTGACTGAAGCATGACAATGAGTAATGTATGTTGACGAAAGGACAAAAAGGGTGAGTGGAATGATTGCAAGCTGTCGGGAGGACGCCACTTTATACATGTAAAAGAGGTGGCTGATTGTGGTTGAAACCAAGTCCGAGCTAAGTGTGGCTAATTTATATATTTGGAAGACTGAAGCAATTACAGCTTGACAGTTGATAGATGCGTCGTGCGATGCTACGATATAAGGGCTACAAAGAAAGGGGACGTGGTATTAATGACAGAGACCCCTAGTCATGTGGGAATGTCGGTTCTTCGGAAGGAGGAAGGGCCCCGCGTTGGACTAACAACTTTTGGTGGGTCGGGCTGAGTCCTACGGCGTTCGTGAATGTAGCACCCTTGGTATAGAGTATTCTTAGGTTTGGGCCCCAAACCATCTTGAAGACGATGTTCCCACCCTCATCGATCGACATTCTCCATAATTGGACAGATCCATCAAAGGCACCGGTGGTAAGCTCCATTGGAACAACGGGATTCCATGCTACATTGCCGACGCTTCTATAGAATGCACAGATGGAATGCACTCTTGACCAACTCTCCACCCCACCCGACAGCTGACGATGCCAAATTCCAACCGTCTTGTAGTTATTGGCTGAGGCGATCCATTGTCCACACGGTGAATACGCGACGCCTCGAATCCAACCTTCCCGTTCATCAAGTATGGCGCCAGTTTCCCTCGACTGCAAATCGCAAAGGTGGATCCTGCCGTATCCGGTTCCAAAGGCGATTTGTTGATCGTTTGGTGAATAGACCAATGACAAAGGGGATTCTCCTATCGTCATCTGACTCGAAGGCTCTCTGGACTGAGTATTAAAGAGACAAATTTTGCCCCACCCAGCATGGATTGCTAGTTGACCTCCAGTTGACGAGAAAGCCACAGCACCGAAATCTCCTCCCAAATGCTCGTCGACATCCACAAGAAGATATTGTAGCCCCATATCGTGCAGGTCCCACAATCGCACGGTGTTGCTCTCGTCGACAGAGACAATCCAGCGGCAGCACGGCGAATAGACCAATATGCAAATACACCTTGAGTGGCCCTCCAAGACGGGTCCTGCTGTGTCGGTTTGACAGTTCCACAAGCGGATAGAGCCATCTACACAACCGAATGCGAGCTGACTGCCATCCAGAGCGTAAGCCCTGGACGAAACCTCCGTCTGCGTAGGTATCTTGTGGGGGATGGGCGCAGATGTACCTGTTGCAGTATCCCATTGTCGAAATATATTGCGATTGTCGTACAAGAGAAGAGTTCGACCATCGCGAGAGTATACCAACCCTTCCACACAACCACCATCCTGTGGATCAAAACTCGACCAGCTGGAGCTAACTTCCCACAGTCGCACCTTCCTGTCATATCCCCCAGATGCGATCTGAAGACCATCTGGCGAGAAGGCAACGCAGCTCACGTAATGATCATGACCAGTCAAGACAGTGACAAGAGCGCCGGTCGATGCATCCCATAGTCTCACTGTGGAGTCATGGCTAGAAGAAGCAATCCATTGGCCGTCGGGGGAGAAGTCGACTCCTGAAATATTACCGGTGTGCCCACTGAGGACGGGACCTGGCTCTTGTGAAACCGGATCCCAAAGCCGCAGCTGACCCCCATAGTGACCAGCGGCGACTCATCGTCCATCCGGTGAATAGGCAACACAATTTACGCTTTCGGAAGAGGGACTTAAAACAATCCCTGACTCTCCTGTCTCTGCATCCCAAAACCGGATCATCCCGTCCAAGCCGCCTGACACAAGTTGGCGTCCATCTGGTGAATACTTGACGTTCCTCGTCGAAAAGCCATCACACTCCAACACAAAGAGACTCTCTCCAGTGTGCGCGTCCCATAATCGCATCGTCGTGTCGTCGCTGGCCGACACAATTCTGCCTCCACAGGGTGAGATAGTGACCGAGATAACATTGTGGCTGTGTTTCTCCATGACCAATAGCTCCTCACCGCTGGTAGTGTCCCACAATCGAACCGTCCAGTCGTAGCTGCCGGATACGAGTCGTTGGCTGTCTGGTGAGAAGACAATACTCTCCACCCTATCAGCATGTCCTTGCAGGCGATGCATCCTTGTCCAGGTTGAAGTGTCGTAGATATAAATGGTCCCATCGAATAAACCCGCACCAAGCATCTTCCCATCGGGCGAACATGTGCAGGAGAGCATAGTTTCATCCATCTCAAGGTACGGTAGCTCTCCAAATCGAACACCCTCCATATGTGCATCGCTCATGTCCACCCGCCGCAGCCAACTCTTCGAGAAATTGACGCCTGTCAAGTCGGCTCCTTGGAACTGAGTATAGTCGAATTGACCACCGGACAGATCGGCATTAGGGATTTTGGCGCCTCGAAGATCTGCGCCGTTGAAGGACACATCGGCTCTGACCAGGATCGTGATCGCGTTGGTGGCGGCAATGGCAGCACTAGCGTCGGTCTTGGACCGGTCGATGACGGCGCGAAGTTGAAGCTTGAAATCAAGGTTCAGCTTCACGCGATCACACAGGAACTGGATGATAGACGGTTCCTGGAGTAGGTCTCTCTGGAACAAGGGATTGTTGGCGTCGAGGAGTTGCGAGACTGGGGGTGCAGTTTCGACTTGCGGATCAAATTCCTCGTCAACCTTGACCGGGCTGTAGATGACTCGAGAGAAAAGGTACTCAAGAACAGACCGATGGACAAAATGATACTGGTTGCCGGTGCGCATCAATGGGCTGGCATCACGGAGCAGCTTGGCCTCGGGGTCGGTGCCAAAGAATGCCGCCTTCCAAGTGTTCTTGTCTTGCCGATGGGTGTACTGAACGATCGGGTTTCCGTCCTGCTCCTTAAAGATAGTGGCGGATAGTCGCACAAGGTAGTCGACTCCTTGGACAATAAAATCGTCATCCACCAGAGAGTTGAAAGCCGCCAGCTCCTCCTTGGTCAAAGTGTTGGATTGTAGACGCACCCTGTTCGTCTCCAGCCATTGGTCGACAAACATATCATAGAGCCCTGCACGTGTAACACGGATGCTTGCCAGATTCTTGTTCGACGCAGCAAGACCAGGCAGGGCCTTGAGCGCAAGTGTAAGCAGGAAGGGATTCTTGACGAGGTCCATGACATTGGGGATCGCTGCCAGCTTGTCCATGTACTCTTCTGCCGACCATGGAGCTTGGCTGTTGCTAAACAAAAGCGCCGCCTGGGGATCCTTGGCATACTGCTCGACATAGTTCTTGACCTGGTCCTTGGAAAATGGCGCGACAACTGCCTCCTGGAAGAGATCCTGCGAGCCAGACGAGTACCGATCAAAAGGTTGAGGCTTGAAGCGGTCGAGATAGGTCGGTCCAAGAAACTGGGTGAGGCAACTGACTATCATCTTGGTGTTCCACTGCCCCGGCTGATTCAGCATGTTGGTCTTGTGGAGATTGACCAATTGCTGGCTTTCGTCGTAGCCATCGCAAATGAGGATGAGCTGACGGTGCAGTTTGAGCTCCTGGATCTGGTCATCCTTGAAGTTGTAGATCCTCAGCTGCTTGGCGACCATGTCCTGCGCTGGGTTGTCGATGCCAGGCAGGTTGATGAAGAGAGGAATGGGACCACCCTGCTAGTAGTCGGTCCAAAGTCGATGTTCGAGGTGGCGGTTGAATGTTGACTTGCCTGCGCCAGAGTCGCCCAGCACCAGCATAACTTGACGCTTGCCCTCCATGAACTCTTGAACTTTCTCCATCAGAGGAAGCAGGTCTTCGTCCTTGGCGTTTAGACTAGGCTTGGCCAGAGGCGGAATATAGACGGACTGGGTGTTCTGTTTCAACCGCTGAATCTTGTGCAGGTGCAGGTCGTATTCCACATATGGGATGTTTTGGACACGGGCGAGGATTGGTGAGGATGTGGGCAAAGGGAGTCGGTTTCTCAGCGGATAAAGAAGGCTCTTGGTAGTGCCTTGGCCCTGCATGCGCTCCTTGAGCAGAGTGTGAGCACTGGTGGCGACAGCCTGGTCCTCGACAGTGCAAAGTTGACCGATGATGTTGAGCATCCAGGTCTTGACACTATCATCTTGACTCCATTCAGTATCTTTCTGGTACAAATCTCCAAGGAGAGTAATGGCTTGTTGGCGAACAGTCGTTTTCCAGAAGGCATCGGATGCAATCTCACCCAGCAGCTGACAGATACCCCATTGGAACAAGGGATCGCGACGACAGGGCGCCTCATAGATGAGCTGGTTAAGATCCTTCAGCTGACCAGCTTGGGCAAAAGCGTTGGCAGCGCGGATAGCAGAGTACCATGGTCGCTTCTGGCCGGACCCAAGACCCTCCTTCAGACTCTCAAGAACACCTTGTCCTCTTTCCAACAACGAACAGACGCCCTCGTAGACAGTGACAGCAGTACCAATGGCGCCACCAAGTGCCTCTTGAAGGTTGCTAAGGCCTTCGAGAACAGCGCCCACATCCAACTTGAACACAGCCGAGACCTTTACAAACCCATCGACAACGCCGGTAGAGCGACGAAGAACCGCCTGCAAAGCGGTCTCGTCATCAGGGACGTACTGTAGCGCCTGAAACGCGTAGCAGGCCTGGTACATCAAGTAAGGATCCGAGCTATCCTTCATTCCCGTCAAGACCCCAGACAAAGGCTCGTGTTCGACAACCCGGTTCAAATCCTTGACCTTGTGGTCCGCCATAGTATCCAACACTCTCGAGACAGCAAGAGTGAGGTGAAAGGGATGCACCGAGGATTGCTGGTGGGTTCCTTGTAAGTTAACTCGGAGGATACTGAGAATCTTGACCAAATCATCGGCCAGCAAGGACTCGGGCGGCGCAGACTGCACCAATTGCACAAGCCCTTCAAGTAGTTCGACATCGAGGAGGACAAACTGATCGAAATTTGTGATAATGTGTTGTAGCAACCTGCGATAGGTCTCCTTGTCGAGGACAGGGCCAAGGAGGACCATCTCGGCAATCTCGGTCGAATCCTTGGAGGCATCTTTGGCAAACTCGTCGACCATACGGACCCCCAGCCAACGGATATGATCCTGCTCAATTGGATCCTGCTTCACAGCCTGGACCCAAGCAAGTCGAGCGGTGGTGTCAGAGCGTAAGTCCTGCAGACGATCCTCCTGCTGGTCAACAGTGCCGCCGTCCTTGGGGAGTAAGCCCATGCACAAAGCAAGCTGAGGAGTAGCGCCAATTCGAGTGCGGATCTCAGGCAAGGATGCCTGGACAGATGGCGGATAGACGTTCTGTTTGAATACATTCAAGCGAGGTTGGGTCCGCAGAGTTGAAGATTCGACGTTGGCAGCAGAACCCTTGACGGCAGTGGTGGTGACCACATGCTCGATCTCGATACTGCTCTGGGCACTCTCAGTTACAGTGCCAATGATGCTAGCGTGGGTGCTGACAGTCGAAAGGCGGTGGAGCCGGGTAGAGTCGGTGCTTGCTGTCGAGGCTCGCTTGACATCTTTGGGGCTGTCAGTCTGGGACTTGACCTTGGGATCTGAGCTGGACGACCGAAACAGGTTGAGAAACTTGTCGAGAAACTTGTCTCGCTTACGGATATGCTGGGAGGGTGCAGACATGGTGTGTGTGTGAGAGATGAGGACGATATTGTCTTGTAATCGCTTTGCGTGTTCAATTGAGGGGTCGGAGATGTGTTCGGTGGGATCTTTGCTTGGTTCGCTTGAAGAAAGAAATCTATATGCATGCAAACGATCGTTAGCCAAAAGCAAAAAGAAGGGAGGACAGGGTCACAGATTGCGCTTTCTCCGCGGGGCGATGACTTTTTTTTGGGCTTTTGTTTTTTTTGTGCTGTTGTTTTCGCTCGTCTTGAAGATTGAGTGTATGGCGCCTTACGAAGAAAACGCATATAAGCAAGCAGACAAGGAGGATTGGTAGACGTTGAAGAATGCAAAGGCGGATTGACCAGAGAGATAGCATGTAACCTATGGGTCTCATACCTCTGGAGAAGGCTGCGGTATCCTGTGGTTTGCTTTCCTAGAGAGCAGCGAGAGTTCTGACAGGCTGTCGGGTCGAAATGCACACAATGGACCTATTAGGTGAGAAAGGTGGTGATGTGTGAATATGTCCAGTCAGAGGAGCTCCAGGTAGCGGCGCATGTGACGTCGATGTAGAGTTGTCCGTTTCCAATACCTCAAGGTGAAAGGTGAGAACTTGTTCTGTCTCTGTCGAGTAGACACGCGTGAGAGGTGATCCTGGGAGTGTGAGAGAGAGAGAGAGATTGCGATTTGAGCAGCGATGAAGGTCGCGTGAATGAGTTGATGTTGTAGCGATCGAGAAGTGTAATCAGGACGAGGAGGGTGTTGATGAGAAGAGGGGTGATGGACAACGACTCGAGGAACTGAAATGAAGGCGATGAAAAGAGAGAAGTGGCTGGTGGAAGGAGAGAAAGACAGGCGACACGCTTTCTTGTTCTTGCTCCCCAGCTGCGACCTTGCTCCCAGAGGTCTGGGCTGATGTGAGAACAGGTCGAGCAGTGGAACATTTGGCTGATATCAGGTCAATGGGTGGCTTAGAAATTAAAAGAACAGGTCATTCCCCCTTTTGTCACACCAACATCAGGTCAAGAAATTGGGACATCAGGGTATTCAATAAGTAGACTTTCGCATATGTAAAAGGCCGCGATTGAATTACAGCCAATCATCCGGGGTGTAGACAGGCGCAAATGAACCGGATGATTGGCTGTCGTTCAATCGCGAACTTTTACATATGCGAAAGTCTACTTATTGAATATCCCCCAGGTTAAGGGGAGGAATGACGACACACAGAGGTGAAGTGGAGCCGTTGAGGGAGAGTTCGAGGAGAACGAGTGTAAAGACAATGGAATGGAAGATGAACATCCAATACAGAGAGGACATTCGAGGGAAACAGATATGATGAAGGACAACTTTATGAGAAGAAAGGAAGAAAAGAAGTGAGGAACTGTCTAGGGCTAAGCTAGCTATCTTATAGGGGATCGGGAGCTAAGGAGGAGAGATCTTCCATACTAAGCATCATATCTATGGAAGGTCGGGAAAGGTTGCTACTTGAGAGCGATGGTGACTACCTAAGATAGATGGAGGTCGGCGCCGAAGGTGAGCACGACGACCTACGAGATCCTAGCGAGAGCATCTAAATGGTGGCTTAGGAAGTGCCAAACGCAGCAGTTGACGTATTTTTGAGTTGCGAAAGAAAACAAAACAAAACAAAACAAAACAAAGTGCTGCAGTATAAGAGCAATTTTTTTTTTCAGGTCCCCCTTCTCTTTCATCTTCTTGTTCTCTCCACCCTTTCCTTCTTTCTCATTCCTCCCTTCCCGCTTCCCATATCCAGAGAACAAGAAGAAGAAAAGACAATCATGGAGGCAACCAAGCAGTGGCTGAGCAACTACTTCCCCTGCTACACTCTGAATGTGAGTGGTGGCGTCGTCAATCCGACAGAGCGCTTGCCCGTAGCCCAGACAGTTTTCTTGTCATTGCAGCATGTCCTGGCTATGTTTGGTTCTACAGTCGTCGGCCCCTTGCTGATGGGCTTCAACCCCAACACGGCCTTGTTCTTTTCGGGCATTGGCACCATTCTCTTTTTCATTTGCACGGGAGGTCGGGTCCCCTCCTATGTCGGTTCGTCTTTCGCATTCATCGGTGTCGTCAATTCGGCTACGGGGTTCAAGTATGTGCCTGGTGGACCTGGTAACCCCAATGCGCCACTGGCCTCTGGCGGTATCTTGGTTGCAGGTGCGATTTATTTCGCTGTTGCCTTGATCGTCATGCTGGCAGGCCACCGTTGGATTGAATACATCATGCCCCCCGTGGTGACCGGCGCCGTCGTAGTGGCGATTGGCTTGAACTTGGCCGGCGCCGCATTAGCTCAGGCTTCTGCCTCCGGTTTTGACGCCTGGATGTCATTCACGACCGTTATTGCCGTTGCATTGATCACCATGTATGCACCTGGTCCCTTGCGTCGTCTGCCTATTTTGCTTGGCGGGATTACCGGATACCTGGTTCATTTGATCCTTGGCTATTGCGGCGTTGGACCTGGCATTGATTTCACGGCCGTCAAGAACTCCAAGTGGTTCGGCATGCCTCCTACCCATGCACCCGTTTTTGAAGGATCAGCCATCTCTCTCATTGCTCCCGTTGCTGTGGTACTGATTGTTGAGAACACGGGTCACGTCAAGGCTGTCGGCGCCATGACAGGTCATTCATTGGACAAGTACATGGGTCGGGCCTTTTTGGGCGACGCTATTGCCACCATGGTTTCGGCTGCGTGTGGCAGCACCGGTGTCACGACTTATGGTAATTACCATTCCACAATCTCAGAAGAGGATGCGGATAGCAGGATTTTGGGATAAAAGAACGCGGGAAAACAATGAAGGATTAATCGGGAACGGTCGAATGCGGTGGAATGTCGAGAAGAGGTTGAGGTTGCCCAGCCTGGAAAAGAAAAATAGCCAAAAAAAAAAAAAAAAAAAAAAAAAAAAGAGGCGATGCAGACGTGCGATTAGGGTTATTGTTTCCGTGGAACAAACAAGTGGACTCACATCTCTTCTTCCTTTCCAAAAACATTCACAACAAAACAGCTGAAAACATTGGAGTTATGAGCGTCACCAAGATTTTCTCTACCCAGACATTCTTGTTTGCTGCTGTGGTGGCTATTATTCTCGGAGTCATCCCTGGCTTTGGCGCTATCATCCAGACGATCCCCTCTGGTGTCTTTGGCGGTCTGTCGATCATTCTCTTTGGTCTTATTGCAGTTACTGGCGCTCGTATCTGGGTCATGTCCAACGTAGATTTCTCTCGCCCTCGTAACCTGATTACCGCTGGTGTGTCGGTTGTCCTGGGCTGTGGTATGGTCAATGGTCTTGTGGTCTCGTTTGGTGTTGTTAAGATCGATGGTATTGGTTGTTCGACGCTGTCGGCGATTATCTTGTACCAGATCCTGCGCGAGGACTGGGGCGATATTTTCCGCTCCTTGGTCGGCAAGTTCAAGAAGGGTAAAGGCGCCAATCCGGTCATGATGGTCGCCGACTCACCCAAGGGCGATTTGGACTTACCCATCTCTACTTCACGTCGTGACTCGTCCGATGCTGAAGAGATGGAGCTTGAGCGTCGCAGCTCGATCGACATCAAGAGAACTCAGTAATCGTTTATCACAAACATATGTATAGTATTCTTCATTTTATCATTTCAACAATATATATCGATAAACGATAAATCGGCAAGTTGCCCAATCAGTCCATGACCTCTTCCAGAACGCTCTCTGTAGTAACGGATAAAGGAAAAGGTGTTTTCATAAAGCTCACTATGTTCCCTCTCAAATCAAAGCAGTTCATGCACCTTCACCACTGTTGCTCATACAACTTCACAACCTTGATCATTTCGCCCTCAATTTTCGCTAACAGATGGTAGAGATTAGCCTGTAAGTTGACCCTATTCACTCAGACTCTCATTGAGCTATCAGGCTCGTAACAAAAATGTGCATACATTTTTACCGCGCGGAAGGGACAGCTTGACCGAATCATGACAATTAGTAATGAATGCTGACGAAAAGACAAAAAGGTTGAGTGGAATGATTGCAAGTGTCACGGGGCAAGGCCGAGTTGAGGATTGCCCTTGTGACTTTGCCCACTCAACAAAATATAAAAGACCCCTAGATAGCCAAGTGTTAGCTCTTCCCCTAGTATCGCCTTTAAACACCCTATCTAGTCCTTTTCATACTATCAGCCTTTATTTCTTGACAAGGTCCTTTACCTGCTTCCTCCTACGTTTTGATCTGTCTTCTTGACAGCAAGCTGTCGGGAGGATGCCTCTTTATACATGTAAAAGAGGTAATACGATGTGGCTAATTGTGGCTGAAACAAAGTCTGAGCTAAGTGTACCTAATATAAATTGGAACACTATTTTTGTCTCGACCAGGGAGAGCGCCGCAATGATTTTTAGGGAGAGAAGAGGAAATATGGGTGTGGGAGAGGGGACCTGGGCAGTGGATATGGGAAGAGAAAATGAGATTTGGGGGGATGACATGGAGAGGGATCATGAGGAAGCACAAGGGAGGGGAGTGAGGGCAGGGGAGAGGGGAGAGAAAGAGAGTGGCGATATGCAGAGAGGATATAGGGAGGGGATATGGGGAGGGGACATAGGAAATTGAGTTAAGGTTTGTGGCTGACAGTGGCCCTCATTGTGGCTAGAATGTGGCTGATCGGGATGCACTACGGTTTTTTTTCTTTTTTTTTGGGGGGAGGGGGTAGAATTGAGGTGTGACTGGGATATTGAGGAAAAAGGTGCCAGTAAATTTAACATAGGGATATATTAACTGGCTTGTGGCAGCCAAGCGTTCATAGCGACGTTGCTTTTTGATCCTTCGATGTCGGCTCTTCCTATCATACTGAAGCAGAATTCAGTAAGCGTTGGATTGTTCACCCACTAATAGGGAACGTGAGCTGGGTTTAGACCGTCGTGAGACAGGTTAGTTTTACCCTACTGATGAAATGTTGTTGCAATAGTAATTGAACTTAGTACGAGAGGAACCGTTCATTCGGATAATTGGTATTTGGGCCTGCCTGAGCAGGCAATGGCCCGAAGCTATCATCCGTTGGGTTATGGCTGAACGCCTCTAAGTCAGAACCCGTGCTAGAACGCGACGATTACCGCCTTTTCCGATTTTTAGTTGAATACGAATAGATCCTCGGATCCTGAATCATACTACGTGGGGTTATCTTGCAGAGCGGAAAGGCTTTGTGAGGTTCCTGCTAATGTTAATTTCAAATATTGGAAGAGATAAATCCATTGCAGACGACTTTAATTGAACGGGGTATTGTAAGCAGTAGAGTAGCCTTGTTGCTACGATCTGCTGAGATTAAGCCCATTGTTCTATAGATTTGTTCGAAAGAACAACATCTCCTCTCTCTCTTCTTTTTTTTTTCTCTTCTGGCTGGGTTAATTAAGGGCATTTTATTCAAATTTAGGGAATGAACTTGTGTACTTTTCACCCCTCTTGTTTTTTACATAGCCCGCACACGCACTTTTTTCTTCTTTTTTTACACGCTCCTGGTCATCCTTTTTTTTACACGGCCCGCACACGCACTTTTTTTTTTTCGTCACTTTTACCTGTAACCCCAAGTGGCCTGAAATCACGTCTGAACTTTTCCCGAACCAAACAGCTGCTGACCGTCCGGACCTGACGACCCGAGTCTTTCACATCAAACTGAAGGAACTTCTGCATGATCTGCTGAAAAACCAAGTCCTTGGGAAGGTCGTTGGCATGATTCATGTCATTGAGTTCCAGAAGCGTGTGTCGCATATTCGCCTAATGGCACCCTAAGATAGATGGAGACAATAGACTAGACTACCCTTAAGCTACATACCAGGGACAGCATAATAGACTGTACCTGGTGTGCCTAATACAATCCCTCTCTTTGTCTCATCAGTTACTTGTGTACGTATGATAAAACCTTAATATATCGCAGCGTGGACTCCCACACGCGCACATTCTGCTCATCATGAGCCCCGAGCACAAGCCTGGATTGCCTGCGGACTACGACACATACATTTCTGCCGAGATTCCCGACCTTGCAACTCACCCAGCCGCCTATGAGACTGTCATTAGATCCATGATCCATGGTCCATGTGGACAGGCGAACTTGAACTCTCCTTGCATGGAGAACGGCGTGTGTACCAAAGGCTATCCCAAGCCCTTCCTCGAACGCACCACAAACGGACCAAATGGATATCCACAATACCGGCGTCGCATGGATGGAAGGACGGTCAGGATCGATGGCCGGAGAGATTTCGAGATTGACAACCGTTGGGTTGTTCCGCACAACCCCTACCTGGCTGCCAAGTATGGTGCTCATATCAATGTCGAGAGCTGCACCTCTTCCACTGCGGTCAAGTATCTCTACAAGTACGTCTACAAAGGCCATGATCGAGCCACTGTCGTAGTCCAACAAGCTGCACAAGACGGAATTCAAGCCGGAACCGGAGATATACCTGTGCCAGCAGTCAACGAGATCATTGATTTCATCGACGGTCGCTATGTCTCTGCCTCCGAGTCTTCTTGGCGCATATTCGGATTTCGTCTGCATAGTGCCTATCCATCTGTCACCAGGTTGCATTTGCATCTTCCCGGCCAGTTCATGCACGCCTTCCGCTCGGATGAACCCATCGCTGATGTCCTAGAGAGAGCCGCACTGGAGCGCAGTACGCTAACTGCATTCTTCGACTATAACCGACACCATCCCGACGAGTCGCTTACAAAGTACCACAACTTCCCACAAACTCATGTTTACCTCAAGAGGGAAAAGCGATGGAAGCTCAGACAGAGAGGATGTACAGTCGGCCGGCTCTTTTTTGTGCATGATACCGCAGGAGATCTATTTTATTTGCGGTTGCTATTGCTCTCGGTGCCAAGTCCTAAATCGTTTGAGGATCTGAGAACAGTCGAAAACGAGGTCCACCCCACATTCAAGGCCGCCTGCATCGCCCTTGGCATGCTTCAAGACGATAGTGAGTGGGAGAACTGTCTTCGAGATGCTGCTGTCAGTCAAACAGGATACCAACTCCGCTCCCTTTTTGCAAAGATCCTTGCCTTTTGCAATCCGACAGATCCTGCTCAGCTTTGGACCACCTTCCGCGATGTACTGTCTGATGATCTCCGTCCAAGGGAACGTGACGCTACCAGTCCTGAGCAGCGACAATCCTTTGCAGACCAGCGTGCAAATGCTGCCTTGATCCACTTACAAGTTCTCCTGAGAAACCTCGGCAAGACTCTCGACGATTATGAAGGCATGCCCGAGCCCGTCATGCTAGAGCAGCATGGTCCCAACGGAAATGCATTTATTGCAGACGAGTTGAGCTATCCTTTGCCTAGCGCAGAGGAGTTTTCCATGATGGAACAGTCGCTCAATGCAGATCAGAGGGAAGCATACGACCGAATCAAGCACTCCTATGAGATGAACTCTTCCGAGGCATACTTCATCGATGGTTCGGCAGGCACAGGGAAGACCTTCCTGTACTCCTTTATCCTGTCTATGGTCCGGTCGAATCGCGATATCGCTCTTGCCGTCGCCGGATCTGGAATCGCCGCATTACTCCTTCAAGGCGGAAGAACCGCTCACTCGCGCTTCAAGATTCCCGTCCCTACCCATGAAGATAGTGTTTGTTCTGTCAACCTTAGGTCAGAAATTGCCGATCTTCTCATTCAGGCCAAGATCGTTATCTGGGACGAAGCTCCTATGACGCATCGGCATATCTTTGAGGCTGTAGATCGCACTCTCAAAGACCTGATGAAGACTGTGGACCCTGAGAACGAACACCGTCCCTTTGGAGGAAAGCTCAAGGTCTTTGGTGGCGACTTTAGGCAGATTCCACCAGTCGTCAAGCAAGGTCGCAGAGAGGAAACCATTGGAGCCTGCTTTAAACGATCACCACTCTGGCAACACATCCAACACCTCCATCTTTCCATCAACATGCGCCTCCTCAGAAATGCCGAAGCTCCTGACATCGAGGAACAGACCGGGTTTGCAAACTGGCTTCTTCAAGTCGGAGAAGGTACTGTTCCTGGCCCATCTCCAGACCACGGAATCTCCACCACCATCACGCTCCCACCCCAGATGGTCATGCCAGCCAATGCCAACATTGGCGATCTCATTGCAAAAGTCTATCCTGATCTGCGGCGAAATATTGGCAATGCCCAGTATCTCAATCAGCGCGCAGTGCTCTGTCCGACAAACGACAACGTCGATGAAGTCAACAACCTCATCATGTCAGCCATAGAGGAGGAATCAAGGGAGTTTCTCTCACAGGACTCCATCATCGATAAAGAGGACGATAGAGTGGACGCTCTGTTTCCTATCGAGTTTTTGAACAGCCTCAAGTCGTCTTCGCTCCCTCCTCACTGCCTGAGATTGACTGTGGGTTGTCCCGTCATACTCCTTCGAAACCTCATGCCACAGGAAGGACTTTGCAATGGTACACGACTCATATGTACGTCACTCTCCCGATACGTCTTGGGAGCCACTATCAATACAGGAACACATGCCGGCAAACAAGTGTTCCTTTCCCGCATCCCGATCTGCCCTTCTGACCTCGATATGCCGTTCAAGTTCCGGCGACTCCAGTTCCCTATCCGGCCTGCCTTTGCAATGACTATCAACAAGTCCCAAGGTCAGACTTTAGACACTGTTGGTATCTATCTCAAGAAGCCAGTATTCGCCCATGGTCAACTATACGTCGCCCTTTCTCGAGTGACGAGCAAGAACAATGTTCATGTGTTGATTGAGAGAGAGCATCCCGATACACCATATGATTGTACAACAAATGTTGTTTACCCAGAAATTCTTACCCTGAGTGACTAAAAAAAAAGACAAGAGAAAAAAAAAATGAAAAAGTAGAGAGCAAGGGAGTGAACCGGAGAGTGGCAGACAGATATAAGTCTTACAATACAAAACCACACCCACATTTTTTTTTTCACCCAACACCTCCGCGAGCGAAGCCGCGGGTACTATTCTAGTGGAATAGATATTTCTCGCTCTATTACTTCCCGTCCGGGACTACGCCTACAAGCTCAACTATATCCTTGCCTTCACTTTCATCAAATGTGAGATCGACTGATCATTGCGAGATTATTCAACATAATCAACATCAACTAGACATACCAGCCCTCTGGCGTACAGCATGCCTCTCACCTTGACATGTCAGCCCTCTGGCGTGCAACATGCCTGCCTGGCATCTCTTGAGGCCTCTGCTAGCCAAGAGTACAGGGATCAGGACCGCTTTGGACCATCGCACCCACTGCAGAGCCAAACAATTATGGATCATTCGAAGTTATTGAGGGAATAGATGCATGTGTAAAAAGGAATCTTCTCACTTAGGCGTACTAGAAGTCAATGGAGAGAAAAAAGGGAGAGCGTACAGTATGAGGACGTGATGATGAGGTGAGTGAGGAAGTAATGGAAAGGTGAGCAATCTTGCATGCTAGGAGCAACAAGGACTGCCTACACCGATCCTCACACGAAGAACGAAGAGAAGAACAGGGTCCCGAATCCGGAAACAGTCACTAAGTTGAGGCGTGAGTATCAGTTGCTCCATTACCTTCAAATCTGGGCCAGAAGAGATGAGAAGGGTGGAGAAGAGATTGAGGAAGAGGAGGAAGGCAAGGAGGAGGAGCACAAGGAGGAGGATAAAGGGAAGGGGGACAAAGGGAAGAAGGACAAAGGGAAGGAGGACAAAGGGAAGGAGGACAAAGGGAAGGAGGACAAGGAGGAGGAAGAAGAGGAGAAAGAAGAGATTGAAGAGAAGGAGAGAGCTAAGTGCAAAGGATAAACAGAGGTGATGAATAAAAGTGGGAATAAAAAAGGAGAAAGAGAAGAGATGAATGGATCAAGAAAAGCAACAACAGGGGGTGATGCAAGTGATGTTAAAGCGGCTATGGTGAAGAATAGAGTGACAACGATGAGAAAGGAGAGAAATAATGGTAATGCTTGATGGATGGTCAATCACGTGTTATGGTGTGTGACGTCATTATATTTTTTCGTGAGAACGACTCGTACAAGCCGGCATGCTCGAACAAAAGGGACAAATAGACAACATGGAGGCAGAAGCAAGGTGGCTATAAAAAAAGTGAACATACAGCATACATGATAAAGACGCATGAATGAACAAATAGACAGAAAAGAGGGCGTAAAAGTAGATGCATGACAAAATAGAAAGCACAAAGGGCGTAAAACTAGATGCATAAGCAAAAAGAAAGCACAGGGAGCGTAAAAGTAGATGCATGACAAAACAGAAAGCACAGAGGCCGCAAAAGTAGATGCATAAGCAAAAAGAAAGCACAGTGGGCAATCAATACAAGCGACTTTTAGTGTACTCACGAAATGTACTCGATAAACACACACGGCCCGCGGCAACAGGGCCGGCCAATCGGCTCTGTGCGGCACACGGCCCGCGGCAAAAGGGCCGGCCAATCGGCTCTGAACGGAAGTGCCGATGCAGCTTTTTAGTGCTTTTTTTCTTGGCGGACACAGTGACACCAATTACTGGGGCGTCAAAAGAGTGAAGGAGCTCTCTGCGATTATATCATCTATTTACTTTCCCACATTTTTGCATTTTTTTTGGGCTGTGCCCTACTATGCATTCGTCGTCCAGGTGCAGAAGAGAATACGGAACAGCCTACACGCTTTAATTGTGCCGGTGGACACGCTAAAATCCAAATCAGGACAGATAGCCCCACCCAGCGGGCGGAGCGCATGCCGCAAGGGCACACCTGAATAGGGCAAAAGCTTGCCTCCCGCCACCCACGCGGAACAGACGTTTAGTTTAATGTCTGATATCATACCACAGGAGTACTGACGTGCCCTCTCCCATACTGCGCATAGCCTAAAAATAGGACACTGGCTGTCACGGCTGTGGGCGGGTGGCTCGGCGACATGACTCGAGACTGGGGGTTGCTCCTGTCAGCCAACGAAAAAGGACGCTCGAGCGGTTGCGTTCATGGGAAGAGAAATTTGTCTTAAAAGGCGACCCACTCTTCATCTCGCTTCTCCTTCAGTCTTTCTCTTGAACCCCACCCGCCAAAAAACACCCCACCTCAATTGCACCCTGCCCCCTTTCTTCCTTTCGTCTTTTTCTCGCCCTCTAGCCTTCTCCCCTCATACACGTACTTTTAACCTCTTTCCAAACAAAATGAAGGCAGTCAACACTTTCTTCTTTTTGCTTTGCGCCAGTGCTTCCTTGGTAAGGACCACCAGCATTTCATGGGGGTGAATATGATGCACAATGTTTCTTTTTTTTTTTTTTTTTTTTTTTTGCTAATTGAATCTCTGTACTTAGGCCATCGTTGTACCAAACTTGCGCATTCGAGCGGAAAATAATTCACCTTCAGGGGATCCCATGTACCAATTGAGCGCCGATGACGACTTTCACTACGAACTTCTTCGCATCCTGGGTATAGCGCCGTACGAGGGATCCGACATTGGCGAGGTTCTCGTCGCTGCTAACAAGATTGAACCCCTCTCCATGCTCAGCTGGTCCAAATCCTTTGATGAGCTGGCCACCCATATGGGCAAGGTCGCTGAAGGTATCGATTCGTCAAAGTACCCAATCTCGGCACGCAATGCCCACTTCAAGGCCGCCACCTACTACCGCGCGGCCGACTTTTTCCTCCATGGCAACTGGTCCGATCCCAATATCAACACGCTCTGGGACAAACAGACGGCTTCCTTTAACGCAGCGCTCAAGCTCATGACCATTCCTGGAAAACGCGTTACCTTGCGTTCCAAGGGCGGCCAATTTAAAGTCCCGGCCATCTACTATAGCAGTGGCTCGTCCAAGCCAAGACCCACCATCATCATGTGCAACGGTTACGACGGTGCCCAAGAAGAGATTTACCACGTCTTTGGTCAAGCCGCGCTGCAAAGAAACATCAACATCATCACGTACGAGGGACCTGGACAGCCCACGGTCCGTCGAGAGCAGAATATCGGCTTCATCCCCGACTGGGAAAAGGCTGCCAGTCCAGTCATTGACTACGCTCTCACACTCAAGAACGTGGATCCCAAATCCATCGCCGTGTTGGGATACTCCCTTGGAGGTTACCTCGCTACCCGAGTGGCTGCGTTCGACCATCGCGTCGCAGCCGTTATCGCCATTGACGGTATCTATGACTATGGCAAGACACTGACCGACAACCTTACCCCCGAACTCATGGAGCTTTACAAAGGCGGCAAGAAGGACGAGTTCGACTACATCCTCAATACTCATTTCCTCAACAACCAGAGCATCCCCACCTCGGCGCGCTGGGCTCTGCAGCAGGGTCTGTGGTCGTTCAAGACCCATAGTCTTTATGATTACTACAAGCTTTCCGAGGCCTACAACTTGACTGGGTTGACGGACAAGGTCCAAGCCAAAGTCTTTGTCGGAGACGCCGAAAACGACATTTATTTCCCTGGTCAGGCCAAAGCCCTCGCGGCCCATCTTGGCAACAAGGCCACGCTTTATGAATTCAAGGCCAACGAAGGTGCTGGAGCCCATTGTGCGGTGGGCGCAAATATTTATTTGACCCAGGTGATTCTTGACTGGTTTGATGGTGTTTTGAAGAACAAGAATGGAAAATAGAAAAAATATTTGCGTTTTATTTTTCACCGGTTGCACCTCCAGATAGAAGGCTATCCAAAAAAAAAAAAAAAAAAAAAAAACATAACAGTAATAAAAAACCCCCCCATAAAGTACCATACCTGTCATATCTTTTTGCAGTGAAAGTTTGGTAGCGTTTCATGGAGCGCTCGCTAAAATGAGAGACAGATCGACAGGTTCACGGGAGGAGCAGCTGCACATCCTCATTTCTTTGTAATATCACGATTCCAAAGTCGAGAGAACCAGGGGTCTTTGGTCCTGACTCAAGGTGCTGCCACCTCCAATTTTGTTCTAGAGACTTCGATTTTTTTTTCTTTTCTTTTTCTTTTTTTTCCATTGATGATGCTTCCTGGTCGGCCTCTCTCTCTATTGTGTGACTCTTTTCTTTATTCTCGCGAGAAACTACAGATACAAAATGAAATTTTGTCCGAACAGGATCCCTCACCTTTTCTTTTCTCGCGAAGGAACGCATCCCACGAGAGAGATATTCCCCACTTCACACATGTCTCATGAACACCCTACCATTCTTGAAGCTGGTAGGTTTATTATTGCCGATCACAGGATTAAAATAATGCTTAAATATGCACTTGATCAAATGTAGCCATCAGTCAATACAATACCTTTGCCATTATGCTTCATTTCTAGTACATCACCCACATTCGTAGCATGGGATACAAAGGAGGAGCATTATACAAAAGGCCAACGCGGCAAATAGTGGAGTACACTTACTACGCCATGATGACAACGAACAAGTACGCGGCGATGGGATCGTGCATGCTTTCGGAGCGAACTGCATGCGCCACTTCATCATAATTGTTTGACACGAAAACACGATCACAAATGGACCGTAGCGTGGCCAACGCTCATAAATGTCTGGAGCAGGGTCCGCACGTCTGGCAGCTGAAAGCAAGGTCGGACTTAGCACTTGGGAAAACGTTGACTCATGCGTCAGGTCAGCAATCCCGTCGCGGGCCAGAGAGAAGGGACCTAGGTTTCCAGTGCGGAAATCGCGAAACTTCTGGACCATGTCGCTGCCTTCAACGTTCCAAACTATTGCTTGCCCCAAGGTGGCAAAGTGTTCCAGGCTAAGCGTGGGATCTGTTCAAAAAGGTAGACAATGAATGAGCACCATAAATGCCTTCCTTGGTTACGATTATTCATGCATATTGCACCTCAACCCTGCGTACCAGGATATTCGGTCTGCACTTCCTCATTTGTCCACTTTGGGCTCAACATCGGAGTTACCCCTGGCTCCTTCCTTCGCTCCTCCTTGTCAATCCTGTCGTCTACATATTGTATCCATTTATAAGTCAGTCTTATGGATGACGATTGTGCGTTATGAAGCAGTGCGTGGTTGTCTTACCTGCTTTGACCTCTCTTCGTTTCTGACGAGCCACACACGGCGACGCCTGCGAGTCCCCATCTGTCGAATAAAGCGACTCCCCTATCTCCTCAACTGTTTGAACTGTCGAGCTTTTCTAGAGAAGATAAGGTCGAGATGAGCAAAACAATCGCCAAAGCGAAACAATGGGGGATAAAGCCATAATGAAGGTGATAGGCGAGTTCTTACATCAGGGGCGAGAAGATCCATTCCGGATTGTATTATATGAGAGCCTTTGATAACTCCAGATGTTTGGAGTTGGGTACGGTGCCGCTTGATGACATTCTGTAAACTCAACTTTTTTGCCACCTTGTCCTCAGCGAAGTAACGAGTCATCCACCCCTTAAATTCCTCCGTCTATCCAAGGAAAAGCATGGTTAGTTTTGGGTTAGCATCACCGGCGTGAGGTCCCCAAACAAGTAAAAAAAAGGCACGAACCTTTGTCTCATTGGCGAGGTGTTCCTGTCCACTTGCGACGAGCGATGAGCGTAGTGCATCATGCGCAGCACTTTTACTCGTAAGGCCGAACCTCTCAAAGAACGCTTGGGCTAGAGCTTTGAGGTCCATCAGAGATGCATTTTGTAAAACGTACTGCTGTCTTTCTTCACGCTCCCGCCCGGCTTCAATGGCATGGTGATCAAAGAGTCGCTTGGACATTGCCTAAACAATACACTCTCAAGATTATAAACAAGGGAAAAGGTGAGTTCAACTTAATTTGAATCGCGTGGAAAACCCACACCCTCCTTAGGACTGAAGGTACTGACAAGTAGGGGCGAAAAAGCTAGATCATGAATGGCAACCTTGCTAACTAGAGGCTTTACTCGATTCGAATTCAAGCGCAAGGAGGCAGACCCTTCACAAGTCTGAAGGCGCTGCAGACCATCAATGTCGGGCTATAGACCTTTCCATGATATGGAGTGAAGGACAATGGATCCACGAAACGCTTTGCACGGGATCACCCCGAACGCCCATTGTCCGTCAGCCTATAATCCTCCATCAGTTTGACAGATCCGTTGCTGTAGGAAGTGGAGGGGAAGCGAATTAAAAGGAAGTAAAACCCCAAACCTCACCTTGAGCACTTTCGCGGGCAGGCGGAAGGTGATGAAGAGGTGAGCAAGCGAAATGGATGAGTTAGCGATTGAAAGAGAGGAAAGCTGACGAAAAGTGAAGATGGAGAAAGGTATGAGGGAAACAAGGAGAAAGGTGGTGGAGAGAATAAAAAATACAAAAAAAGGGAGAGAATGGTAAAGGAAGGGAAAGAGAAGGGCAACGATGAGCGTGGTAATGTGAAGAAAGAACGAGGAGTATAGATGCAAACCGGTGATGGGAGTGAGGATGAAGTTGCTGTGGAAGTGATGAAAGAGTGGTGGCAAAGGCAGGACTCATGGCGGATATTTTCTTGGCCCTCTGTATTTCATTTTTCGTCAAAACGAATTTTTCAACCCGCATAAACGAAATCACAAACCCGCCTAAACGAAACTCACTCACGGTCCATACGGACTGCTCTTTTCGTCCAGACGGATTTTTTTTTCAGTCCAGACTGATTGCTGGGACGGAACTCTATTTCCGCCGCAACAGTTGCGGACCTGGCATGATGTGGGCAGGGCTGTTAAGTCGTAGCAGCTTGTACAATGCACTCTTTTTTATGTCTTATTGAAGGCTTAGGCCGCTATGTAAGATTCCCTAAACTTCTCGTAGCTGCTGTGCATAAGCATGTTGAAAAAGTTGGAGGAGGATAGACTAGACTTCCTCGCCGACAAAAGCAACCCTGCCTTGCTGAAAAGACGCTCAGACTCGGACGATGTGGCCTGGACACAGTGGTAGGCACAAAACAATCTTGCCAGCAGGGGTAGGTCCGATTGGACTTCTTTCCAAAAAGCGTGAGGAGTGTCCAAGTAGTCGCCGAATCCAGCAGGATCCTCAAATACCGCCTGGGCGTAACGGGCCAACTCTTGTTCCGCTCTGTACATATATGTGGTATTGCGGAGTCTTGCCAAGGCACCTCCTGCAACGATCGGGGCCGGAACTGGGACCAAGACCGATGCGGGTTGGCTATCTGTCTCCCGCGCCAGGGTCAGCAAAGCCCTTCGTGTGAGACCCTTGGCTTTATCCAAATACTCGGATGGTGCTGTAAACAGCTCTGTGCTGAAGCAACCAGGATTGAGAAACATAGCAACCAGGGTCGCGTTTGGAATCTCTGAGGAGGGGAATCTGGACTTGATCTGAAGCTCTAGATCCTGGTGCAAAGCCCTCGCGGTTTGGGTAACAAGCGGACCAAGTGGGGGAACAAGACCATCGACCTTTGCATAGACGGAGGATATGGTCGGATACTTGGATGCGCCAATAAAATGCGTGAGATCCGCTGCCGGCTTCAAGACATTGCAGACGTCCTGGAAATCCTGCAACTCCTGAGGATTGAGCAGAAGCGGCTTGATTTCCTTGGCTTTGTCTGCGTCCGCTTTGACCGACGACTCAACTATAGACCCGACGGCATCCTCAATCTCCTCTGCAAGCTTCAGAACTCTCAGACCTAGAGTCAACCGCGAGTTCCATCGCGTCTCCGTGGATCGGATAAGCTTGTAAACCTTGTTGCCACGAGATATCTGCTCGTGTTCCAAAGCCTTTTTTGCAGCGCCACAGCCATTGAAAAAGGCAACGATCCTCTCGCATCTCTTGAACATCGCATTGGCGGACTTGGGGTCATCTTCCTTCTGCTTCGAAAGCGCCGTGTTGATGCAAAGCTGGATCGCATGGGCCCCGCAGCAAACCCACGACACCTCCTGTTCCGGCGATTGCTTTTTCTTGTATTCCTCTACACACTTCTTCATATTCGAGGCTCCGTCAGTCGTCATGGAAATCAGCCTCCCCCCCAGCCGCCATTCATTGACGATTTTCTCTATAAAAGTGAAAGAAGTGAGGACATAATTCATAATTCAATAATGGACTCGAAAAACATAGAGCTAATTAACTGCAGCATACAAAAATAAAGCACAACGTACCAACCTCCCCGCAAAGGTACTCGCCACATTGGGGCCTGACCATTAGTGCCATGCCGATCGCAAGCGTCCTCATCTTGTAGTCGGTGTCCATGAAGTGCAGGGTAACTCCCAAAAACTTCCTGTCACCAGTGCTGGTGGTCCAAGAGTCCATGGTGATGGCTGAGCGGTATACGTGGTGTTGAATATATGTCACCATGCCAGTTCTCCAGGTGTTGACCTTGTCGCTGAGAATCCGCTGCAGTGTTACCATTCCTGGAATCCTGTACGCTGGGTTGATTAGGGCGATCATCCTTTTAAAAATGACTGAGTCGAGAGTGGCGTAACTGACGCCTTGTTTGGTGACTAGCGACAAAAGGAAATCCACAAATTGATCCTGCTCGGACTGGGTCGGTGCTTGGAGGGTTTTTAAGATATCTTCACGAACGCCGTTGTATGTTGCGTTAGGGGCTGTTTTTGTGTCCACGAGTATTTGTTGCCATTGATCCGCCAGTCCTTTCGCCTGTATCAGCTCTTGAAACCCCCGAAATGCCAGGATCGCTTTGTAGATGTCGTTATGGTCCAGCTCAATGTGAGTTATGCGCCGGTGCGAACTTCCGTCGGCTTGAAGTTTCTTTCCACAGGCCTCGACTACAACCGCACCTGTCGCGATCCTTGTCCCCGCTGAGTCCTTTCCGTGTGTCTCTTTAGTCTTTTGCATGATCACCCGGCAAGTCATATATAGCTCGTTGCCGGGAATCTTTCCAAAGAAGTGACCATGGACGGCGCGCTTCTGTGTTGATTTTCTGATCGGGACGAGTGCCAGGAGCTCCTGCCCTTGTGGAGCGATGGAGCATATGCTTGGTTCGGGGACAGTACCCAAGGGAAGAGCGGTGTACAGCGCCTCCCAAGTCGGATTTCTGACGGCGACTGGGGCTGGACTGTGAAAATATGCCGCCAAAGGAGACGAAAACGAGGGTGCGCAGTTTGGTGGTACAGGAGTTCGTCGAGCAATGGATGGAGAGGGTGATGGTAGAGAGGTTTGTGTCCGAAATGGCGATTGGAGAGAAACGAACGACGGAGCCGGCGATGGGGGAGCTTGAAATGGAGGTTGTGGGTGTGGTGAAGTTGTTGGTTGTATCAAAGCTTGTTGGTTCTCATAAGCAGCTACCTTTTGGCGGGGTGAAAAAGGTAAACCCGGAGAACCAGGAACGCTAGGCAAACCAGGCATAGCAAGCGGATCTCCTATTGTTTTTAAAAGGTCAGGTGCTGACACCGTACGGCTATACCGTTGTCGTGGTCGCTTGCTTGCAGGTGTTGTGCTGTCCACTGCCAAGGTTGGCTCAACTAGTGACGCTGACGAGTTAGATGGTTGTGAAACCCCAGGGCGTTGAAGAGAGCCAGGACGTTGTAAAGCACAAAGCGTCGCTGATGAGCCAGGGCGTTGCGAAGAAGCAGGTTGTTGGGAAACAGGCCATGCTGGAGCTTGAAAAGGCGAAGGCTCAGTGAAGTGGTTCGATTGCCCTTCCAATGCCGGCTGGATAGGGCGTGACAACCGAGCATTCGGACGAGCATCCAAAGTCGAGATCGTCGAGCGCTGGATGTCCATTGAGGATCCGAACGCTGTTCTTAGATCATCCGTTGCCCTGAGAGGGCGTTTGCCATTACGAATCTCGATGCGAGCTAATGCGGCGGCAGCCTTTATGAAGTAAAGAGTAACAAGGTGTAAGCTATAGATAACGGTCAAAACGACAAAAAGAGAGCAAAAAACTGCTCCTAAACTTACTGGGGATTGTGTCAAGTCCTTATCCTCTTCCGGAATATCGTCAAAGAGAGGATCGCTATCGTTGTGGATGCTTGTCAAAGTCCCAACATGCTGGTCATCGGCGTTGTTGTATTCTTCTGCGTCCTTGAACTCATCCTGTTCATTGTCGTCCTGCTCCTCCTCGCCCTGCTCCTGCTCCTCCTCGTCGTTGTCTCTCTCGTCCTGCTCCTCTTCCTCGTCGCTGTCTGTCTCGTCAAACTCAGAGTCCTCAAGAGGATCGTAAACACAAGAAGGTGAGGTCATTGTTCTGTGGGATAATTAGACAGTATTGGGCATGAAAAGAAAGGGATTGGGAGAATAGAAGAGGTGCGGAGAGAAAGGTAGGGGGTGGAGAAGGTGAGAGAAATTGGAACGGTCGAGAGGAAGGAGGGCAGGGTTGTGGATGCTTTTATATCACAGCAGATATGTTGCGGCGGAAATAGAGTTCCGTCCCAGCAATCAGTCTGGACTGAAAAAAAAATCCGTCTGGACGAAAAGAGCAATCCGTATGGACCGTAAGTGAGTTTCGTTTAGGCGGGTTTGTGATTTCGTTTATGCGGGTTGAAAAATTCGTTTTGACGAAAAATGAAATACAGAGGGCCAAGAAAATATCCGCCATGAGTCCTGGGCAAAAAAGGGTGCAACTGGCTGGGGGACAATGGACGCCATAATTACGTCACCGAAGCGACTCATCATAGCATCCACTGCTCCCTACCTGCAGTTTTATGTGTGTGGACGAACACACTAAGGTAAACCAATCTAGTTCTTGGATGCCTTCCCAGGCCTCGGCTTATCCAAGCTTGAGGTAGTCGCCGATCGCTTGCGCCGCCCTGGGGTCCTTTTGGCGGTATTTGTGGAGCCGCTGCTGGTGGTGATGGAGAGCGTCTCGGTACCACCGGAGCTTGTGCTTGAACCTGAGCTGGGACTTGCCATCCATGGATAGGAGCCGTCTGCAGCCACCGGTTGCAGATACTTTGTTCTCTGCTGGTCGACGAGGTGTCCTTGTATGAGATTGGCCATATTCTCAGCAGCCATGATATCGCGGTGATGGTAGCAGTGACAATGGCTACAATAGAACCGGCGCATGTCGACCTGAGCAACGAAACAACCGCAGCCGGGGCACTTTTTAGACGTATAATATTCGTTGAGACCAACAACCAAATACCCCTGTGCACGAGCCTAGAAAAGTGGAAATATGTTAAAAATACTATAGGAATCTCAGAACTTACCCCTGTAACGTGACTTACGCACTCTGAATCATCTCTGTTTCTGATGTTTCTATCTTTTTCTTCTGTATCTTACTTACTCTGATCTTTTTCGTTTGTGTTTTCCTCTATCCTTTTTTTTTTGTGTCTTGCTCTGATTTTTTTTTCTATGTCTTACTCGGATCGTTTTTTTGGGTGTCTTACTCGGATCGTTTTTTTGGGTGTCTTGCTCTGATCTTCTTTTTTCTTCTGTGTCTTTCTGATCTTTTTCTTTCGCTCTGCTTCTTCCTCTTTTAAATTTATCTAACAAGGACAACGCACGTCAATCGACACCCATTATTTTTTCCTTTCTTTCTTTTCTTTCTTTGGGCAACGACAATTATTCAGCGCACCTACCTCTTTTTTTTACAACAACAAATACGGGGTCCCTACCAGCAACAACCACGCCTGCATTCCCTATTTGATGCGTTTGCCTCTTTTCAATTCTATTTTCGACTGTTTTTCTTGATATGACCGACACTGTTGCTTTTGATGCTCTTTGCAATGACTGTGCTCAGACAGCTACTGATTTTTTTGCGGCACAGAACAATGAGTACGTGTTTTTTCATGTTTCTACATATGCGTGTGTGTTTTGAGTGTATGGCTTTTTTCTAATAACGGACTCTTTGCGTGTGTTTGTTATTTTTGTGTTTTAATAGCGTCTATCCTATCGATTCGGTATCTACTGTAATCGGATTTGAGCCACGTGGTCCAAGGTCTGAGTTGGAGTCGTCCTCAGATTCCTTATGTAATGATTCGTTAATCGGATTTGCGCCGCGTGGTTCAAGGTCTGAGTTGGAGTCGTCCTCTGATTCCTTATGTGATGATTCGTTAGGGTACGATAGATGGTGGCAAGAATGTCAAGAAGACATGTGGTCTAAATTGGACCTTGATTTTATTATGATGGGCCGGGAGGAGGAGGAGGAGGAGGAGGGGGGGGGAGGTTGACGCTGCCTATGATGAGTATCTTGAATATGAATGTGGCATGATCGATAGTGCGATCGAATTATTTGTATCTGTTTCTGCACAAACGGCCCAAATGGATCTGAAGATGGATGGCTAAGATCTGGTTACATCCAAATAGCATAATGTTCGCACAAATTAAATTGTCAGGGTACAGCATATGTGAGTATGTGTAACGTGTATTCGTATGTGCTTTTGCATTTTCGCACGGGTACCGAAAAATAAAGGGTTGGTGCAAAGGGAAGCGGGGTGTGATTGAGCATTGGCCGTATCCCAATTTTTTTTCTTCTATTTCTGTTGGTTGGTGTATGTTGGTATGTGAGTTGGTTTGATCCCATCTACTCTTTTTTTTCCTTCCTATGCGCATTCATTTACACTTTAGCTGTATTCAAGGCGGGCGGGTGATGACGGCGGCGAGCGTTGGCTTGCGTATTGGTTTATTTTCAAACTTTTTTTTCTGTTTATTTTTGCGGTTGTGTTTATTGCGCGTTTCAAGTAAAATAATTAATTCGGACAGCTAAGTAAACGAATGTCATTTTCCGATTAGACCACTAATCAATCATTCCGATTAGAGGGCTAATTTTTTACATGACACAATGCTTTGCTTGGTCAATGCTTGGAACAGAGCGAATAACGACCTAGGAATAGTTTATCACTTAGTGTTTTGAGATGAATGTTTGACCTCAAAACATTAAGGGTTAAGCTATTCAGGCAAGGTAATGCTGGCTGCGCGAAGTGGTTTAAAAACTGTCCTCTCTCCCTCACAAATCTCTACAAAAAATATTTCCGCTCCATGAGCAATGAAAATGAAAATGAAAATGAAAATTTTCTTGATGGTGTCAGATTAGAATCCAAAACAGTTCGAAATAAGAATTCCCCGATTTGAGACTATTCTCCCATTAGATAGAAAAAATTTTACATCGTTTTATTTGAAACGCGCAATAGTATGTAGTATGCATGTTAAAAATACTATAGGAATCTCTGAACTTACCCCTGTAACGTGACTTACGCACTCTGAATCATCTCTGTTTCTGATGTTTCTATCTTTTTTTTCTTCTGTATCTTACTTACTCTGATCTTTTCGTTTGTGTTTTCCTCTGATCTTTTTTTTTTTGTGTCTTGCTCTGATTTTTTTTTTCTATGTCTTACTCGGATCGTTTTTTTGGGTGTCTTACTCGGATCGTTTTTTGGGTGTCTTGCTCTGATCTTTTTTCTTCTGTCTTTCTGATCTTTTTCTTTCGCTCTGCTTCTTCCTCTTTTAAATTTATCTAACAAGGACAACGCACGTCAATCGACACCCATTATTTTTTCCTTTCTTTCTTTTCTTTCTTTGGGCAACAACGACAATTAATCAGCGCACCTACCTCTTTTTTTTACAACAACAAATAGGGGGTCCCTATCAGCAACAACCACGCATGCATTCCCTCTTTGATGCGTTTGCCTCTTTTCAATTCTGTTTTCGACTGTTTTTCTTGATATGACCGACACTGTTGCTTTTGATGCTCTTTGCAATGACTGTGCTCAGACAGCTACTGATTTTTTTGCGGCACAGAACAATGAGTAAGTGTTTTTTCATGTTTCTACATATGCGTGTGTGTTTTGAGTGTATGGCTTTTTTCTAATAACGGACTCTTGCGTGTGTTTGTTATTTTTGTGTTTTAATAGCGTATATCCAATCGATTCGGTATCTACTGTAATCGGATTTGCGCCGCGTGGTTCAAGGTCTGAGTTGGAGTCGTCCTCTGATTCCTTATGTGATGATTCGTTAGGGTACGATAGATGGTGGCAAGAATGGCAAGAAGACATGTGGTATAAATTGGACCTTGATTTTATTATGATGGGCCGGGAAGAGGAGGAGGAGGAGGGGGGGGAAGGTTGACGCTGCCTATGATGAGTATCTTGAATATGAATGTGGCATGATCGATAGTGCGATCGAATTATTTGTATCTGTTTCTGCACAAACGGCCCAAATGGATCTGAAGATGGATGGCTAAGATCTGGTTACATCCAAATAGCATAATGTTCGCACAAATTAAATTGTCAGGGTACAGCATATGTGAGTATGTGTAACGTGTATTCGTATGTGCTTTTGCATTTTCGCACGGGTACCGAAAAATAAAGGGTTGGTGCAAAGGGAAGCGGGGTGTGATTGAGCATTGGCCGTATCCCAATTTTTTTTCTTCTATTTCTGTTGGTTGGTGTATGTTGGTATGTGAGTTGGTTTGATCCCATCTACTCTTTTTTTTTCTTCCTATGCGCATTCATTTACACTTTAGCTGTATTCAAGGCGGGCGGGTGATGACAGCGGCGAGCGTTGGCTTGCGTATTGGTTTATTTTCAAACTTTTTTTTCTGTTTATTTTTGCGATTGTGTTTATTGCGCGTTTCAAGTAAAATAATTAATTCGGACAGCTAAGTAAACGAATGTCATTTTCCGATTAGACCACTAATCAATCATTCCGATTAGAGGGCTAATTTTTTACATGACACAATGCTTTGCTTGGTCAATGCTTGGAACAGAGCGAATAACGACCTAGGAATAGTTTATCACTTAGTGTTTTGAGATGAATGTTTGACCTCAAAACATTAAGGGTTAAGCTATTCAAGCAAGGTAATGCTGGCTACGCGAAGTGGTGTAAAAACTGTCCTCTCTCCCTCACAAATCTCCACAAAAAATATTTCCGCTCCATGAGCAATGAAAATGAAAATGAAAATGAAAATTTTCTTGATGGTGTCAGATTAGAATTCGAAACAGTTCGAAATAAGAATTCGAAACAGTTCGAAATAAGAATTCCCCGATTTGAGACTATTCTCCCATTAGATAGAAAAAATTTTACATCATTTTATTTGAAACGCGCAATAGTATGCATATGTACTTCGCCCATACTGCAGGCTGGCATAAAGAGCTCGATGAAGTGGGTAAGGTTGCACAGGTTAGTTGTAACGTAACTTTTTTTGATGTGCTATCTTTGGGTGTGCATGATGTTGTTCCTTCAACTGAACCGTGGATGTTTCGGCATTTCAAACGGACGTTTCGGCATTTTACATGCAGATCAAATTGGACTGTTGATCAGCATTCATTTTTTTTCCAGAAAACCAGATCTGTTTATCACGTTTACGTGTAATCCAAAGTGGCCCGAGATCACCGATCATCTCCTAGGACGACAAACAGCTACCGACCGTCCTGATTTAACAACTCGGGTATTCGCCGCCAAACTTAGATCCTTACTGGATGATCTTTTGCTATACGACGTTTTGGGCAAGGTTTGTGTACAAACAGTTTTGTCTATTTAATGCCCTTTCTTTTTTTTTTATCTGTTTGAGCAATGTCATGTTATCAAAACTAATTAGTACATATATCGCTTTACTTTATGTAAGGTTATTGGATGGTGTTGGGTTATAGAGTTTCAAAAGAGAGGTCTACCTCACTGTCACATTCTGCTCATTCTGGATCCCAAAGGCAAGCCCAAGACACCTGCTTACTTCAATACAATTGTCTCGGCGGAGCTTCCAGACAAAACCAGTCATCCTCTCACCTATGCAAGCGTTACTTGCACTATGATTCATGGACCCTGTGGCGAACAGCACAAGAACGCTCTCTGTATGGTTGAGGGTACCAATGGCAAATGGTACTGCTCAAAAGGATTTCCGAAACCCCTCAGAGACACGACCATTGGACAGGAGGATGGCTATCCATTATACCGACGGCGCAGTGGACCCTGTCACATAACCCGCCGTAATCAGCAAATCGACAACTCTTGGATCGTTCCCTACAATGCTTGGCTGACTACTAAGTACGATGCTCATATCAATGTCGGGATCTGCAACTCAGTCAAGGCTGTGAAGTATTTGTATAAATACGTTCATAAAGGACATGATCGCGCCAAGGTATTGTCTCACTTTTTTTTTATTACGTTAAATAATGTCATATCTTCACCTACCATAGTAGATTTAATTATGCTTTATATTTTCTTTTTTAACTTCCAAGGTTGGAGTTGCCAACGCGTCCGCTCGAGATGAAATAACAGAATATATTGACGCCAGATACGTCTCAGCCTGTGAGGCAATGTGGAGACTGCTGACGCTGCCCATGCATGGACACTCACCTAGCATTATTCGACTGCAGGTGCATCTACCAGGACAACACTTGGTCACCATAAAAAAAAAAGGGCGCGACACTAGAACATGCCGTCAACAAAAATAGCGACAGTATGCTTATGGCATATTTCACCCTCAATGCTCACGACAACAACGCCCATCAATACACCTACTACCAACTACCCGAGCATTATGGTTTTGATCATCAGACCCGATCTTGGCATAAACGACGACTTCGACACGACACCATAGCACGCATGTACACCGTACACCCAAAGGATGGAGAACGATACATGCTTAGAGTGCTACTCATGCATGTTACCGGCGCTAAAGGCTTTGAGGAACTCAGGACGTACAAAGGCATCATCTATCCTTCTTTCTGGGCTGCCGCTCAAGCACGGGGTCTTTTGACAAACGATGCTGAATGGATCAACTGCTTAAGAGAAGCAAATGCGCTACAACACCCACGACATCTCCGATACCTATTTGCAATGATCCTCTGTTGCTGCAGCCCATCCGATCCAAAGAAGCTCTGGACTCTATATGCCAACGACCTGTCTGCCGACTTTCTCTATAAGGTGAGTTATAATCATATATATCACAATAAACGAAAAGAACACAAGTACTCGCCATCCCTGGATGAACAGATTCCGCTCTTTGTTTTATTAGCCTTACACCTATTGCGCCTTGCAACCAAAATAATTAATTCGAACAACTAAACCCTGATTAAGTTGCTGTTCACAACTAAAATTTTGTTCCGCGCCTGTGTACACTCCGCTCTCCACTGAATTTTGTTGGATTAGTTTTAATTTTTTTGCCTCATTTTGTAAGAAAGGCACAATACTGTTGATATTACTCTACTATTATTTAATATTTTTCATAAGGCGCAACAATGTTAACTCTACAGTCCTGACGATCCACAAGCCATAATTGATGCCAGATACATTGCACTCTTCCATATCAACAGTTTACTCAACGATATGGAATCGAGCCTCGACAAATACCCAACCATGCCTCAACACACACACGACAATATTATCAATTATCCCTGGAACAACACTACCAGCCAAGATCGTACTCACCATGAACCAACAGTACAGGAATATGCACAACTAGCAACAATCCACCTTCGTCTGTTAACACCTGAACAGGCAACTGTCATCAACACAATCATCGCTACGATCTCCTCAAGGACATTTAAGCGACTATTTTTTATTGATGGCCCTGGAGGAACAGGAAAAAACTTTTTATATAATACTCTTATCGAGTACATACGCGGACATCAACAAAGGCCGGTCGTAGTCGTCGCATCTTCAGGAATCGCCTCAATAATCTTGCACCAAGGACATACAGCCCATACAGCATTCAGCATTCCCCTCAACATAACCGACAAAACAACAACTTTCCTTACCAGAAATAGTATCCTTGGTAAAGCCGTCATCAATGCAGCAGCTGTCTTTTGGGATGAGGCGCCCATGCTTCACAACAAAGTATTTGAGGCAGTCGACAAAACGTTTCGCCACTTGACAGAGGCAACAAACATACCGTTCGGCGGCAGAGTTATCGTATTTGGAGGCGACTTCCGACAGATACTCCCAATCGTTTTACATGGATCAGAGTCCGACGTCATAAATGCATCCTTAAAAAAATCAACAACTATCTGGAACCATATCACCGTCCTCAAGCTCACCAAAAACTTAAGGATCAGAAACAACGACGAGCATCAACCATACATCGATTACCTTCTCAGAATTGGCAACGGCACAGAGACAATGTACAGCGATGGCAACCACCACGATTACGTTAAGATACCAGACAACATCATCCTTCACCCAACAGGAGTCAACATCAACGACAGCTATGAACAACAGTTGATACGCACCACCTTCCCAGATATCGACTTACCAACATTTCCCCTGACATTTTTGAAGACAGAGCGATTCTCTGTCCTCTAAATGTTGACATCAACAAAATCAACACTCTTGCTACCGATATGTTCCACTCAGATAAAGCTGAAACGTAATAGGAGCAGAGCAAGAGAGAAGAGACAAGGGTGATGGCAAGGAAGGAAGGCAAGAGGCAAGGATAATAGCAAGGGAAAGAGACAAGAGGGTGTGGGGACAAGAGGAAAGGGCAAGAAGGAATGAGGTTTATTGTACAGGAGGGATAGGGTATTTATACGTCTATGGTATGAGGGATTATGGTGAGGTAATAATAAGCAGGGGTAGTGTGTAAGACAGACACACAAGATATTAACAAGGAAGTAAGGAACAAGGCAGCCAAAAGCAGGAGGCAATCTACAATCCTATTACATGAAACGTACACAAGTGTCGACTACACGGACATCAATCCAAATCAAGCTGTTCACTTTCCACCAGAATTCCTCAACACGCTTGACATCTCCTCTATACCACCACACAAACTTACACTAAAAGTAGGACAGCCAATTATCCTACTCCTCAATATCTCAACAAAACGAGGGATGTGCAATGGAACGCGACTACAGATCACCAACCTTAAAAAATATGTCATCGAGGCGAAAATCTTGCCTGGATCGTTTACCTACAACATTGTCCTCATATCCCGCATTCCTCTCACAACAAACGACGACGGTACATCACCTATCAAATTTACCCGACTTCAATTTCCCATCAGACTAGCATTTGCCCTCACTATTAATAAGGCTCAAGGACAAACATTAACAACCACCGGTATATATTTACCCCTATCTGTTTTTACACATGGACAACTCTATGTGGCACTTTCGAGATGCTCTAACCCCAACAACTTGAAAGTTCTAATACTCGATAACCCAACACAAATACGACCAACACTCTTCCCTAACTCTCCATTTTCAGCACCAGATGGATCCTACACAAGAAATATTGTATTTAAATCAGCTTGGTAACCCTTAATCCATTTACACTACATCCCCCATTACACTGCATTCCTTTATCATTTACAAACACTCATCTTAAGAATAAATTATATTAACACAAGGGCAATTCGCTAGTAAATTTAAAAGAGGAAGAAGCAGAGCGAAAGAAAAAGATCAGAAAGACAGAAGAAAAAAGATCAGAGCAAGACACCCAAAAAACGATCCGAGTAAGACACCCAAAAAAACGATCCGAGTAAGACATAGAAAAAAAAATCAGAGCAAGACACAAAAAAAAAAAGATCAGAGGAAAACACAAACGAAAAGATCAGAGTAAGTAAGATACAGAAGAAAAAAAAGATAGAAACATCAGAAACAGAGATGATTCAGAGTGCGTAAGTCACGTTACAGGGGTAAGTTCAGAGATTCCTATAGTATTTTTAACATTTACAGCATTTTTAACTAACACAGTGTGTCATAATTTGAAGGCACATGTCATGAAAGCATAATACGTAAGGCTAAGTTAAAATCCACGTCTGAATTGAGTCCGCACCGTCACAACCCCTTAATTAGAGACGGACTCCTTTCCAATGACACGAACAATCCAGAAGAAATGCACCCTCGAACTCCAGCTGAAGCAATGATTGAAAGAGCCGACATTGAAGGATCAAAAGTAACATCGCTATGAACGCTTAGCTGCCACAAGCCAGTTTGCTCTAATCGCATCACTTGAATGCTTAAGTAATGACAAACAACAAACTACCCTTAACTTGCATCCCAGAACAAAGAAAAAAAGGGAACGAGTTTTCATAACCCGGCCGCCAGGACATACAGTGTGCTCCAAAACTGTCTACATGCATCTATGTTTTTTACTTTTCCCCAAATAAAACGACAATGAACAATAGAATCCATCCCAAGCTTAACGTAGACAATATGTAAACCAATGGAGAAGACCCTGCTTGAATGGAAAGGAGGCGTCATTATCTCCACAGAGATGGCATGCAGTTTTCGGTAATCACTCATATAGACAGTTTTGGAGCAAGGGCTAAAATAATTGATATTTGTTGTTCATTCGGCATATGGCTATCAAAACTAGTATCGCGTCTGTCTCCCGCGGGCTTTATTGACGGCTGCCAGTCTGTTTGGCATGCTCCTGATGAGGTTTCGACAAAACTCGACTGGAAGCTTGTACCATTCAGCCGCGATGCGTCTCCACAGCTTGTCGGCCTTATCAAGTACTTTCCCAGCTGGATCTTCAAATACTTCCACATGTGTTCGATCGGGTTGAGATCAGGAGACTGTGCTGGCCAGTTCAAAAGCGTTCCCTCCTCCTCTGTCAAGTCCACTGATTTCAAGTACGCTTTGGTGACCTTGGCGGTATGCTTCGGATCATTGTCATGCTGAAAGACCAACTCGTCTCGGGCGAGGTTTCATTCGTCAATAGACATTTGCAGGTCCTCCTGGAGAATCTGAATATAGAGTCGTGAGTCCAGAGTCTCATCGATCTTGGCAATGTAGCCGGGTCCGTTCCATGACATGCGCGACCGTACCGTCACACTTCCACCTCCAAATTTAACGGTACCTTGAACTGAGCGCTAGGTTACCGGACTCGGGGCATCATCCCAAACCCACTGAAGACCGTCAGAGCAGATCCTGTTAAGCTTGGACTCATCCGACCAGATAACCCGTGCCCAATCGTTTACAGTCCATTCCTTATACTTTTTGACAAACTGCATCCGCCCTTGTATATGCTCTGGTTTAAGTGCCGGTCTCTTGACCTTCCTTTTTGCAATCAATCCTGCTTCTCTAAGCCTCCGTCGAATAGTTGACGTCGAAACTGGAACTGGAAGGAGTTTGTTGGCTCTGTCCCTGTCCTCCTTTGCGGTTTTGAAAGTCCCACGCAACATGTTGACCTTGAAATACTCAACGGTTTCAGCCTGCGTCTTCCTGGGGCGACCGCCTTTGTTGATGGGCATGTTCTCCTTGTTTTTTGCATAGATCTTGCCAGCTATTACATGGGATATGTTGAGTCGAAGGGCTGTCTCCCTGGTCGAAGTTCCTGCCAACATCAGTCCAATGGCTTTCTGAGTAATGCGCTTTGGTGTGGATCTCATATCTTGTGTGGATGTAGTGCAGAAGGTAAAGGGTAGAAACAACAAAAAAAATAAAAGGATGCTGCTTGTATTTATACGTAGGATACAAGGTCTACCTCACATGGTTTTTGGAGAAGGCTCCAAAACTGTCCACATGAGAAGGTGCTTGAATATACCCCACTGTCATAGTACAAAACACCGTTTCGATCTGTAATTGTGATGTCATTGACAATAGTGCAAGATGTTTCTGAAAATGCAATCTTGATGTAATTAAAGCATTACTTACTCCACAATAAGAAAAACAAGAAACGCATCTTAAACATGTAGTTTTGGAGCACACTGTAAGTTAAACCGCCCTTAACTAAACCGCCTGAAAGAAAGAAAAAAAAAGAAAAAAAAGAAAGAGAGAGAGGAGATGTTGTTCTTTCGAACAAATCTATAGAACAATGGGCTTAATCTCAGCAGATCGTAGCAACAAGGCTACTCTACTGCTTACAATACCCCGTTCAATTAAAGTCGTCTGCAATGGATTTATCTCTTCCAATATTTGAAATTAACATTAGCAGGAACCTCACAAAGCCTTTCCGCTCTGCAAGATAACCCCACGTAGTATGATTCAGGATCCGAGGATCTATTCGTATTCAACTAAAAATCGGAAAAGGCGGTAATCGTCGCGTTCTAGCACGGGTTCTGACTTAGAGGCGTTCAGCCATAACCCAACGGATGATAGCTTCGGGCCATTGCCTGCTCAGGCAGGCCCAAATACCAATTATCCGAATGAACGGTTCCTCTCGTACTAAGTTCAATTACTATTGCAACAACATTTCATCAGTAGGGTAAAACTAACCTGTCTCACGACGGTCTAAACCCAGCTCATGTTAATCCAACGCTTACTGAATTCTGCTTCAGTATGATAGGAAGAGCCGACATCGAAGGATCAAAAAGCAACGTCGCTATGAACGCTTGGCTGCCACAAGCCAGTTATCCCTTTCTCTCCCACCGGAGACAGCACTCAGAAGATCACAGTGTATTTACGGTCTATCGACACAAGCTCTCCTACACCCCTTGCAGAGTTTCACTCTGATAAGGTTACACTAACCTATGACGCCACCAACATTTCTAGACTTTTCTTCCCTCTGATTACTAATCAAAGCTACGCCTCATAGAAACCTCTAGAAACCCAACACGACAACTATCTAGCATTCACTCACGTATAAATTCCCCAACCAACACCTAGATAGCCCCTTAGTTTTAAACTCACCTTTTTATTAAAAACAACTTCCAAAGCACAATCGTCCTTCGTCCCTCGTCCCTCATTCCTCGTTCCTCGTCCCCTCGTCTTGTTGCACCCCTTCCTCCTGCATTTCTTTGGTTCAAGCGGTAACACCTGCTAATTCGGCACTGCGTGCCTTAGTATACCACTCCATAGCCTTGCCGTCGTCCTGCTAAACACCTCGACCAATACGATACATGAAACCGATGTTGAACATGGCACTGGCATTTCCAGCATCGCTTGCTTTGAGGTACCACTCCATAGCCTTGCCGGCGCCCTTCTCAACACCTCGACCATCGTCGTACATGAAGCCGATGTTGAACATGGCACTGGCATTTCCAGCATCGCTTGCTTTGAGATACCATTGCAGAGCCTTGCTGTAGTCCTGTTCTAGGTAATCACCACTATAATACGTATCACCAATTTGGGGATTGGTAGCTGCTGTCCCGACGTCTAAGGCGTTCCTGAACCACTCCATTGATCTTCTGTGATGTTCTGCAACTCCAGCATCGTGATGAACTCGAATAGCGTTTAAATTCGATTCAATTCGACCGCTGAGAAAGTCTGGTCAGTCTTCTGGTTTTGCTTGGAAATAACAACTACATTTTTGTTCACTCCCTCTTTTGAATTTGGCACTACCCACGCCCTAGCCATCACATCGCTGCTTTTGTGTAATAGGAATTTCCATTAGAATAATCATCCCATAGGTTCCAACAACCTCAGTCTTCGGTATAACAACTCGACAACAACGAGAAAGTCAATGTAGAGGAGTCAGTTTTATTCTATGAGACAAAGGGCCGCGCTGCGCCTAACCAGATCATAATATGGGAATACAAGATAAGCCTTCCGCATGAATATGATCATGGCATTCCAGGCGTAAATTTCTTAACGCTGACATACAGTCACTCCCGATTAGGCAAACAAATTGGGACATCCGTTTTCCCATTGAGTGGAGGGGATGCCGCCTTTGCCCCAGGAGACACTGTTCACCCATTGCGCATTGTTGATCTGGCTGTTGCTTTCGAGGGTTTGGAAGTTTCCAGTGCAGTCTTTGGTGGAGAAGAGTCTGATAACTCCTCCGTTTTCACCTCGAATCGAAGCGGTTTGGGTGTTGGATAGACACTCACACCACCGGGCATCAGATTCAGCACCAATCCAAGTTCCTTTACCGGCGTTGTTATAGATGTGAAGGAGGGTGCTGGAGGATTGGACACCAAGGACCAAGGTCGAGCAGACCGTGAATAACACTGCGAGTACTTTGTGCATTTTCAAAAAGATTCTATCAAATAGGATGATATGACAACTTTGGATCAGATTTCAAGGATTTTTGTGAAATTGTAGCTTAAGAGGTATGGTTGCTAGGGTTAACTTACTGGACAGAGGTGATGTTGAGAGGCGAGATGAGTTCCCAAAGAGAAATAAGTGTTGTATTTATGCGAAAAATTATTGGATTAGTTGAGAGCGCATTGGAGTGAAAGGTTAGAGGCTATGTAATCGAAGCATGCACTAATGAGACGCCGCACTTTTTTCCAAACTTGAAAATGTAAGCGCCGCACTTTTTTCCAAACTTAAAAATGTAAGCGCCGCACGTTTTTCCAAACTTAAAAATGTAAGCGCCGCACTTTTTCCAAACTTAAAAATGTAAGCGCCGCACTTTTTCCAAACTTAAAAATGTAAGCGCCGTCTATCCCAACTACATGAGCTCTCTTAGCATCTTGTCTCTTACCTGGTAGTACAGGATTTTTAGGCTTGTATTCATTGAAACATTTGGACAGACGACTATATCGTATCCACACTGCATTCACGCCGCATCCACCCAGCACCTGTCGGATCAATTATCACAAAGAAAAACAAGAAAAAACGGCCATTCACCATCGACCATGGAGAGCAATTGATGCAAATGCTCTCTGCTTCACTAGTCCTAAAGGTTTGAAAATGTTGCTAGACTACATGGCGAGCTCGACACTCTCTCGTCCTTTATAATTAAACAAATCAACTATTGTTTATGAGGTGGAGTCCGCTGTTTTAGCGTCGTGTTGGCTCCTCGCCTGCTCTAAGACTTTATATAATACGGGTGTAGTGAAATAAATTGCAAGTGTACTTTTATTCAGCGGAGCCGAAGATATGAAAGCTCAAGCCTATTATCCGAGGGCCAGGACCATATACATGTGTAATCTTCTTTTATTGTAATAAATGCGAAAATCCAGAAAACTAAAACGAAAGTGAAAAGAAAAGAGAAAATAAATTCTGCTCAGGCACCAAATCTGTTCCTCATCTTCGTAGAGCGAGCCAGGGTGCCAGGAGACAAAAAGGGTGGGAGAAAAATCCAAGGGCGGGACATATATGGATTTAGAGCAGAAGTTATGACAAAACTAACGACGTGAAATTGGTTGCTGTCGCTCGACTCAGCCGATAGTAGTTGTTGACAATCACGTCGGAGGACCAGTTGCCGTGAACGACCACGTCATCAACGCGGGCGCCCGCGTTGATGGCCGCTGTAGGACCAATAGCGCGGGCCTTGGGTCTAGTCTCGTCCTTGGGCAGGTTGAGCATGTCGGTAATCTCAGCGATATGGTTGCTGATCGTCTGGTTGATGACTGGGGTCTTGGGGGATCGCACGTCACGTATGAGAGGGCGATAAAGAAATTCTTTGTTCTTGTGGTGAGGGACCATGATCTCGTGTTCCTCCAGGCGACGAAGGTATTCGGCGATGGCGCGTACCGGGAAAGGAGAGGATCATCGTAACTCCTGATCGCGGGATACTTGATAATCTGTTGTCCACCTCGTGTTTCCTTCGGAAAAAACACGGGGATCTTGCAGGATACTTCGGTCAGTTCAAACTTGGGCTGGCAAGATTAATGGACCAGATATCGCTTGGTCGAAGAAACCCAACCGTGCCCAGGAGCCAGCACACCTTCTTGGTTAGAATGGATATGCCAAGGGTTTCATTGGGGCCTTGCTGTCGGAAAAAATCGAGGATTGGTCGAAGATCAATGTCGATCTCCTTCATATCCTTGATCGTCCGTTCCTGGATAGCCTTGAAGTAGGAAAGGAAGTCCGGGTCCAGAAAGGGTGTCTTGTCGTCGTACATATATATGATCGGCGCCTTGTAGTTGTTGACCGTGCTTGCTTGCCAATTCTGAACGAGAACGCCAGCCGTGAGCCAGTTGAGTAATTGAGCCGGGTTAGGTTGTTGTGGATCGAATCCTCGGTTTTTAACCCAGCTGATATACCGTTCCTGGATGTTGCTGTAACGTTCCTGCTTGCGTTGCTCTCGTGGGTTGTCAAGTACTAATGATGCGGTTGCTTCATCCCATCCTTTATCCTCGAGACGGCGCCGCTTATTCGCCATGCTGTCAGGGACCAGTGAGGGTTCTTGGCCAGTATGTCGGGGGCGTTTCCGGGAGCTGGAAGGACATGGTGTCGAGGTATCGGAATGGGAGGTGCTACGGACATCGATCTAATTGTTGGGTACCAAACTGCTGAGGGCCAATGAGGTGTTACAAACGTTGCTGTGATCTGTTCCTGTTGAAGCTTCTGTAAGATTAGCGGGAGCAAGTTCCATGGTAGGCAGATGTAGATGTTGCCCAGTGGTTGCCAGTTGTGCTGTAGAGCGTCGTGACCGATTGCGCCTGGTGATGGCTTCCAGGTCATGTATTGTTGTAGGTGGTGGTTGATGGGAGAGGCGAAGAGATCGACGGTATGGGGTCCCCACTCTTGATCCATGCGATCGAAAAATGATGGACTGATTGACCATTCGAGTTGGCCTGTCAGTTGACGAGATGGAGCGTCCGCTGGGTTGAACGCTGAGGGGACGTATGTGGTCCGAATCCTGGTTCCGGTCTGGAGGCACCAGTTCCATATCGATGTCGCAAGTTCCATCAGCTCCGGTGACCTCGTTCCGCCGAAGTGGTTGATGTAGGCGATCGTCGTGATGTTGTCCGAGATGATGTTGACTGTGCGACCCTTGACCTCCGGTCTCCGCAGGCATAGAAGACCATTAACAACTCCTTGTAGTTGATGTGTCGTGGGTAGTGAGTTTCCGACCATGTGCCACTGTACGATCGGTTGTTGATCACCACTCCCCAGCCGGATGTCGAAGCGTCCGTGTATATGTCGGTCTGTGGATTGGCAACTATCCACGATAGGCCGTTCCACTGCTGCAGGTGTGTGCACCACCAAAGGAGCTCTTCGGTGGCTGTCGTCGGGAGAGATACGGAGCCCTCCCATGATATTCCCGATTTCAGTGCATTTATCTTCACTGCCTGAAGGTGCTGCACTTTCAACCGAGCTTGAAATACTGCTGCTGTCATGGCTATCGCCTTGCCGATAAAGGACGACAGTTGTCTGACTGAGCAGGTTGCTTTGTTGATCAGCGTCGACGCCTCGTGTCTCATATCGCGAATTTTGGTTCCCGGAATCCTCAGTGTCATCGCTACTGTGTCGATTTCGTACCCCAGATGCTGTAGTTTCTGGGATGGTGTCAAACTCGACTTGGACTCCTTTGTCAGAAAACCCAGACTGGCCAGCTTTTCTGCCACCATTCTGGTATGCTTCCTCGAGAGTTCCTCTGTTGCCGCTGCAATGATCAGATCGTCGAGGTAGGCTGGTATCCTGATCCCGCGAGTTCTCGCCCATCGTAGCAATGGTTTCAGAACCTTGGTGAAGATGAGTGGAACTAAGGATAGACCGAATGGTAGTACCTTGAACTGGTACAGCTTCCCTCGCCATTGGAATTGTAGGTAACGTTTGGAAGAGGGGTGATGTCGCGTCGTTCCCTATGATAAGTCGATTTTTGGCATGATCGGTCGACCCTTGGCACGATCAGTTGACACTTGGGCGCAGTTGAATGAGCCCAAGACAATTAATTAGCATTGCTCACAATCACATATATATATTCCATAGTACCCCAAATAGTTTGATCCTTACCTAGTAACTTGAATAATACTTTGTCTACACCTTGAAAACCCATATCTGACTCCCTATTCCCTTTGTTCTCTTCCTCCACCTCTCTTCCTGATCCTGCCTAAGAAAAGGTCAACTCTGCCTTGTTCTAGTCTAGATTCTCGACACATGTTTTGTCTTGGGCATGAATTTGGTTAACCATTTTGTTCGCACCAAGATTACCAAGGGAGTGAACCTCAGCCATGAGAGAGTGGCGGTCTTTTGCTGCGACGGTGAATCGAGGAACCGATTTGTCTTGAAGCATGTGAATGTAACCGTACACTTTGATTGGTGTTTTTTGTTTAGGTCGATCAGTCCAGAGTTTCTGAGGAAACTGACGCGATAACGCATCTGGCAACACATTGAGTACACCAGGGCGGTATACAATGTTAAATGAGTAGGCCATGATGGTATCAAACCAAGTTGTCATCATTGGGTTCAGATCTTGCTGTGAGTGAAGAAAAGTGAGAGCCCGATGATCGGTGAACAAAGTAAAATGGTAACCCCAAAGATACTGATGGAATTTTTTCAAAGCAAAAACAATCGCTAGTAACTCCTTCTTAGTAGCGGAGTATTTTCTCTCTCGGTCTTGCAGAGTGCGTGCCATAAAAGAAATGTAGTTGACGTTCGCGGGAACGGACTGCATATCCTTCGGTTCGGGTACACCTTCCGGCAACTGATACAGAACTGCACCAATTCCAACATTGGACGCGTCCGTCGCAACGTAGAACGGCCGACTGAAGTCTGGGAAAGATAACACGGGAGCTCGCACAAGCAGTTCCTTGAGTCCATTGAAAGAATCCATTTCATCTTTTGATAATTTAAATGTTCCTTCTCTATGACGAAGCGCTTCAAGGGGAGCAGCAATGGTACTGTAGAGAGGGATGTATTCACGGAAGAAATTGAGCGTTCCCAGATACGACTGCACTTGCTTAGCAGTGGTAGGTGGAGCCCATTCGTGAATGTTAGCTAACTTAGTGGGGTCGACTTTCTTTCCAAAGAGATCGACAATGAATCCCAGCAGAGAAATCTGTGTGCTGAAGAAATTACACTTGCTCTTGTTGATGATCAATTTTGCTTCAAGTCTTTCGATCACACATTTAACATGAGCTTCATGTTCTTCTCTGCTTTTCGAAAATATCACAATGTCATCGATAAAGTTCAACACAAAAGGTAGATCGCCGAGAATGCGAGACACACCTCTTTGGAACAGACTCGAGAGCGGCTTCAAACCAAAGGGAGCCTTTTTGAACATGTACTGTTTACCTTCGTGCATGAAAGCAGTAAGGTGTCTGTCCTCTTTGTGGATAGGTAGACGATGGTACGCCTGTGTGAGGCCGATGGTGCTGTAGATGGAGTGACCAGCTACTTTTTGCATGATCTCGGAGATGAGAGGGAGAGGGAAATTATCCTCTGGTAAATGTACATTGAAAGCGCGAGGGTCAAGACACACTCGCCACAATGACTTTTTCCCATCCAAATCCTTTTTAGCTGCAAGGGTGAGGGTGTTGTTATGTGGGTTGCATGCTGGTGCAAGCTCAATAACATCATCCTCTAACCAGCGTGCGACCGTCTCATCCAAGATGGGTCTCTGGGAGTGAGCGAATTGTCTAGGTCGTCGATATACAATGGTACCTTTCGGAACAGGTAGATACACCATCATCTCAGGAACGGGACAGTGGCTTGTCTTTGAGATATTTTCATTGTCTTTGAGTGCTTTGCTGATGGCATCCAGGAATCTTCCTTTCATGCGCTTAAAATCAGCAGTGAGTTCCTCTTCAGGGGTAGTAATCGGACGCAAAGATGGTTTCTCGTCTTCAACGGGAACATCATGTGCGGGTGACATCTCTTTTATGTCTGGGAGACCACAGAGAGCGAAACCCATATGATAAAAGAGATCCATTCCGATTGTAAGAGCAAACTCTTGATCTCCGATAATTTCAAAAGGGGCAGAGAGGAACCGACCATTGAACTCAAATTCAACTTGATCAGTTACTCCAATGCGTTCAACAGTAGACTTGTTTGCTAGTGTAAAATTACCAGGGATCTTAGTGAAAGGAATGTTATGGTCCTTGACTATATCCTGTCTGATAAAAGAATGTGTAGCACCAGTATCGATCAGCGCATGGTATGTCCTTTTGAATGCACGGATTTCAATTCGAAATCTGTTGTCGTGTTCTACTGCATCCTTAATAGCAACATAGTGTCTGATAGTAAACTTGTCAGATGCGAAGGTGTCGAGTTCCTCCGTCGTCATACCAATACTACTGTCGTTGTCACTGTGGTCGTCCATGTTAACCTGACTTTGAGCAGCAAGGTTAGACAAACAAGCAAAAGACGGTTCTTTTGTTTCAAAGTATGGCACAGAGACAACGGCAGGTTGTTTTGGTGGCAACGAGCGAAACGCATACTGGGGTCGTGCACTTGTAGGTGCAGGTACCTCCATAGTAGTTTTAACTGATTGTTCGCTATCAGATAAAGGGGTTACAGACAAATCATTTTCTGTAGTCACAGACACATTATTTTCTGTAGTTGAAAAAGTATGCACAGCCAGTGAGGGAGACAGAATTGGACCAAGAGGGATAGTGTTAGAACCAGACAATGGTAATTTTTTATTACTAGGTTCTGTTATGACAGGAGAGAGAAGTGATTCTTCTCTTGACTTGGCTCTTGTCTTGTCGGTCATTTCTTTGGTGTCCTCAGGTTCGCTTGTCTGTAAAGAAATAGTAGCATGAGTAAGAAAGGTGTGATCAGACACAGACAAAATTTCAGACTCAGAAAAAGGAGGCATAGACAATTTACCTTCTGTCTTGTTCTTGTAGCTCTTGCCGCCCTTGCTGTCAAAGTTCTTCTTGCGATCACTATTACAGTAGGGGGCAGTGTGGCCATTTTTGTTGCACTTGGTGCAGTGCCTGCAATTCTTGGTATTATGCGAGTAATTCTCACCGTGATTATCACAGTGGTAAGTCTTCTTGCCGGAACTAGACGAAGATGGGGACGAGGACGAATCGGCAGTTGGCTTGCCTTTGCCATGGCGGTCGTTCTTGCGGTGACGCTGTTGCTTGTGACCATGGTTGTTACTGTTATTGGTCTTGGACGAGGAGGCATCCTTCTTGTCGTCTTCATCATCGTCGATGAGACTGTGGGGTCTCTTGAGAGAGTCGTCTGGTCCTTCCATGGCGCTAAGGGCAGTGAGGAGCTAGGTGATCGAGTCCAACCTAACCTCGGACAGAGAGGTACCGGCCTTTTGAATCGAATTCTTGATGAGGTTCAGTTCCATCGAAGGGATAGAGCCCATAATGCCAGAGAGGACGGTGGTGTTGCCATCGTCAATACGATACACACGGACAGATCGCTGGAGACGTAGTGCAAAGTTGCGGTAGGATTCCTTGTTGCGACGACCTGTCTCTGCAACGCGAGCGACGGTGAGGGAACGTTCTTTTGGAGTCAGAACGCTGTCAACAAATGCAACTTCACACTCCTCCCATGTGAGAGAGGAGCTGCCATGCCGAGCCAGTTCATCGTTGAACTGTTGACGGGTCTGCTCGTCCAGGATGGCCATGCAAAGGAGGCGCTGAGCGCTGGCGAGAAAAGGCGTCTCGCCGTAGCTATTTTCGCAGTAGGTCTTGAAGCTGTCTAAGAACAGGTGAGGGTCACGGATGACCTGAAAAGACTGTCCCTTGCCATGCTTGGCATCACCGAAACGGGGCGTGCCCATGTCCAGTGACAATTTGGTGTTGTCAACCTTTGCCGCGGCAGCAGCAGCAGAGGCCGGCGAGAGGATGGGGTCTGTTACCAGAGAACCCAAACTCAAAGCTGCAGCAAAAGAGGCGTGCTCTTTTTCTTTCTGTCGCACGATCTTGGCAAGATCGGCGCACTCTTGCAGCCAGCTGGCATATTCAGAGTGGTCAATGGAGGTCTTCGCAACCCTGAGCACAGAATGACGGTACGCTTTCGTCCATTGCGCTAGACTATGGCGCTTGGATAGCAATACGTCTTGCAGGTCAGTCGTCAAATCGACATCGCCATTGTAGTCCGAATCAGACATGATTGAGAAGAACTTCAGATCGGGTTCTTGAGCGGCGGAGATGGGATGATCGTCCATAGAGGGTAAAGGATCGCTTAGGTCCTGGTCGGCCATTTCGATGTCCTCGGGAATAGGAGCAGAGGACGAAGATGAGGTGACGACAAAGGCGTCAGTGGCGTTGATGTCCAGTTGTTGAAGAGCGGGGAACTCGGCGTTGTTGTTGTAGGTAGTAGTCTCGTTGGACATGATGTGGGATGCTTGTAATGAGTGTGTGTGAGTGAGGTATTGGAGTGATGAGCGGGGAGAAAAGTCGAAGAGTCTGTTCGAAAAGTTTTTTTTCCGTTCTTGTTCTCCAAGGTAACAGCCTGTCTTTTTAAACAATCCTTTTCTGTTGCCTACGATCACTAAATAAACGCAGAAACATTCACTCACGTTGTCATAGTAGAGTCTCGTCAATAGGGACGTACTACTCAGCGCGTACATCTGTTCAGACCGTATGGCTTGATGGGTGTACTTTGATCTAGTAAAGATCTAGCAATATGTCCTAGATCAAGGACGAAAACAAACATCTCTTTTCATCACCAAATCTTTGGAACGCGTGGCATCGTAAAGGTACCATGCTCAAGGGTGCATCGTAGCTCAGTAGCATGTCATGCGGTGACACTCAAGGTCGTTCCGTCCGATATGCTATTGTGCGGGAGTATATTTTATCCATAGGGAAAGGAAATAACTAGATTAAGTTATTTGCGAGTCATGCGTGTGCCTTGTGTGAATGGGTCACCTGTATTCTTGTCAGGGGTAACATGATGAGATGTGTGGGCAAGTTGTGCGTTGATACACAAGGCTTGAGTCATGAGGGAGAGAGAAGTACAACAATTCAAGAGAGAAAACAAATTGATCTTGACAAAACAGCTACTATTCAGTTCTTTTATTTAGAGTTGTGTGTAACATCTTGGTATTACTGATCTTGTTGTGGCGACACAACTTGCTGTTGTTTCCGTCAGAAATTCTGAGTGAAAGGAAGAGCATTTTATTCTTCGCTGTTATGTGCATGTGTTAAAGACCGCTGCTAATGTACGCTAACTGCTCTTCGGTCATATCCGAGGGTGACATAAGTTCGAGATTGCGTCTAACAGTTCTGGGTGATGGGGGTGCAAATTGCGAGATGAACGATTTTTCTCTCGCTACTTGGTTGGTCATGAGGCCGACCAGTGGACCATGTGTGTAGTTGTTGGTCCTGAGGTAACCATAGTCATCGAAGAGGTGACCACGTTTTACTGCGAACTCGAACTGTTGGATGAGCTCCTGAACCGACGCAATGTGCTTGTCGAGTCGTAGGGCGTGTTCTAGTAGCGATGTGTACACGCGATCGTGCATGAGGTTGAAGTTGTCAATGTCCTCCAGATCTTGTCCAAGAGGGATATCGAATGCACCGAAGGCGTCACACAAGTAGCTTGCTCGTTGGGCAAGAACGGCAGTTCTTTCTGACTGCAGCCGCAGGTAGACGGATTGTAGATTGTTGAGGGCCGTGTTCCGGATCTCGGACTCGTCGGTTGGCATCGTCCACTGTGTTGGTTTTGCGTGGCGTTCCAGGTCGACCCTGAGCGTCCTACGTGTCAGGCGTTGTTGGGCGTTGTAGGGAGCAGCGGCTGCCCTCACCGTGGGTGATGCTGCTGCTGGTGGTGTTGTTGTTCTTGTGGCTTCAGTAGATGCCCTGCCGTTTCTCCTGTTCTCAATATCTCCAATGTTGATGGGGGCAAGTGGAGGGCGAGAAGGGCTGGTGCTGGACTCAGCAGGTGAGGAGTGAGAAGATTTGGACATTGTTGTGGACGGGAGAGAAAAATGTGAGAAGTGGAATGGAAGTGTGTTTGGCAGATGGAGAAGAAAATGGGCATTCTCATGCTCTTTTCATCTTCATATATGTTTTCTCGATTCCATTCTCTCCCTCTCATGTGGATCACGTTTCAGCTATGTCCATTGCCATTGGGTCATGCAAGGTGCATTGTTAACAAGATTCAGGCAAGTCAGAGCCACATGATTATGCGTTTTATTGTCTTGTTTTTCTTTTCGTCATTCTGATTGGTCCAAGCTTTGGTATTCATGACTGGGTGGTGTTGTGTTGATGAAGGTCGTTCAGTCTTTGAGGTGCGCTTTCATCTGTGGGTTGTCCCGAACATTGTTCCCGTTGTCATGATGATGGTGTGCAGGAGTGAAATTGCGTAAGGTGTGTGATAGAGAGAACAATCAGCCCTGTTCCTCCCCTTTTTCTCAGGTCATCTGCTATTGGTTCATGCATGAATCACGCAATCTCTCACAAAAACATAGCGAACGATGACATCGTCCTTTGTTTTCACCATCATGTGACACTAATCGTTAGTGGAGATCTTACCTGTGGTAAGGATTAATCTCTGCTCAAGCATCGTAGTTGATGCGAGGTCGTGCTTTCGATACCATAGAGTATAAGCAGTGGTGGTGCCAGTGTTTTCAGACTGGAGTGGTGCCAGTGGTGAGACGGTGCTCTGTCAGCTGCATCGCTGCATGGCTGACCTTCCATTCGGTGATGGGAGTGCATTCACTTATTCCTTTCGTTTTTTTTTTTTTTTTTTTTTTTTAAAGAAGAGTGAATGCGTGTAGGGGTGTGTGAAGTGGGGAAGATCCCTATTGTGAATTCGTTAAGAAAAATGGAAAATAATAACAGGGGTTGTGATAAGCAATGAGGTTATGAGGAAAATGGAATAACGAAACAAAGAGAGGGATCTGTTTTTCAGGGACGAAGAGTGCTTATGTACTCTTCGTCCCTTATATAACACGTGATTATAGCTCAGGAGCGCTTCCTGCTGGAAAGGTACATTTTGTGCCTTGAGCACGAAGAGAAATTCTTTTCCATCAAACGGTGCTCTCAAGCCATGGACAGCTCACAAAAGCAGTCGAATAAACACTCATATTTGGTGAAGGCTCTCTGTGTTCTCAGCCAGAAATAAGAAATGGGCGAATCGGAGCGCTTCCTGCTGGAAAGGTACATTTTGTGCCTGTCTCCTCCCAAGTCTGGGAATCAAAGTTCCCTCCCACCCTCGGGGATTGAAAATGACCCATTTAAACTCAAGTGTCACACGCTCTCTGTGAAGAAAAACCAATCAATTTTGTTTGATTTGTTTTGTTGGGTTAATGCAAATCTTCCGAATGCTTCCAAAATGCCTCCAAGTTGCGCTGCGTACGTGATATTCATGCATGCCTTCAAAGTTTAAGCTATGCCTCCAGATTATAATTTATTTTCTTTGGGATCTCGTTTATTATACCTGTGGCCCAATGTTGCGTGGCAGTATAGACACATGAGAGTTTTGTTCGTAGTGATTGTCGTAGGAGCTGTGCCATGGCCCTCGGGTACCATTGATACAACTCATTGCAACCTAGGCTCTCTGGTGCTCCGCTACCTTTGCACATTGCTGGATTAGGCGTCAATATGGATTCTCTTGTGCTCTGGCACCCAAAATAACACCGGTATCGCTGCATTATGCTTTTGTCAGACGACAGAGGGCAATAGAAAGCGCACAATTTAGGAAATAGAGAAGAAGATCGACTAGAAGGAAGGGCGATGCCTCCAACCTACCCACCAGCCCTCATCAGTCTGCCTTTGATGGTGCATTCGACATGCCTTCAAAATAATAATAATAAAAAGAGGTTGCAAAGAAAAATAAGTTATAGTTTGGAGGCATACATGAATAACACGTACGCAGCGCCAATTAGAGGCGTTGGAGGCATGCCTCCATGATCACTTTACCGCTAGACTAATTAATTTATTTCGGCATAACACGACTCCCGCCTTTGCATATGTCACGCTGAGAATTTAGAGTGAGTAGTCTACCGCTCACGGTGTTGGGGCGGTGAGTGCACTTTTCTAATGAACATTGGTGACAACTGGTACTACCAAAACATCTTTTTCTCATTATGTACATGTTTTGAAGAAGAAAGCACTCCCATTCTGAAAAGCTTATCCAAGGATCTTCGACTTTAAAATCGAAAACTAAAAAGTCACTTGTGTGACTAGATGTGTGACTAGATGTGTGACTAGATGTGTGACTATTTTACAGTTGTATAAAAAAGACTATCCTTTGACCTGGCCCTTTCAGCGCCACCTCTTACAGCCGTAAGTCACCACAGCCACAACAAGCCATGTCTTTCTTCAAGTCCTCTAAGAAGCAGTCCACCACTGTCCCTGCCCCTGCCTTAGCTCATGGCCCTGCCCCTGCCTTAGCTCATGGCACTGCCCCTGCCTCAGCTCATGACCCTGCTCCTCCGCCATACTCCCCTCAAGGCCCAGCACAAGAGAAAGTCCCCAAACAAGCACCCAAGATGACCGAGCAAGAGGCGTTTTCATCACTCATTAATCTAGCGTATGGTGCACCGGATAAGGATATGAACCTAGGATCAGCCCTTGCCATTTTTTAAATAATATTGGCTTCCTTAAAGAGTCCACTTAAAAAATGGAAATGGGATTCAGTGGAAATACTGCATTTTTCCTGTGAGATACAGTGCAAACCATCTAGTCAGGGTTAATTTTTTCAGTAAAATAGTCTCCGTCTTGTGAGCCTCCAACTATTCCCTCTTGCGTACTGGGTGAAATCATCATCATCATCTAATATTACAAAATCGTTGCGTCCATCACCTGATGGAAAATAATAACCGGAGTTGTGATAAGCAATGAGGTTATGAGGAAAATGGAATAACGAAACAAAGAGAGGGATCTGTTTATTCAGGGACGAAGAGTGCTTATGTGCTCTTCGTCCCTTAGATAACACGTGATTATAGCTCAGGATCTCCTTCTTTAGCGCGGCGGTAGTGCTCAAACATCCGGGTGCTCCATTCTCTACTGCTTGTTGCCGTCGACGTTCCAGGCCGAGAGCGACCACATTGGATTCCTCTCGAGGATGTGTGGACTGTTCCCTGGAGCTGGTAAGACTTGGTTCCTCGGGATCCGTAGAGGCTTGTCGACCGACATGGCTGTGATCATAGGATACCAGAGCGCGCTCGTCCAGAATGGAGTGATGACCGTTGCCTTGACCTTGTCCTGCTTGATCTTCTGGAGGACCTTGGTGATTAGCGACCACGGTGGACACGCATAAACTCTGTTCATATTGGACCAGCTGCTGTTGAACGCGTCCTGTCCCCAGGCGGTTTCCTCCCGCTTCCATGAGATGTATCGAGGAACTTTGGCGTTCGTTGCTGTTGCGAATAGGTCGATGTGGTGGTGACCCCATGTCGACTCGAGGGTTTGGAAGAATGACTTGTCGATCGACCACTCCAGCTGCGTCGTCATCCTCCTGGACGGTGCATCTGCTGGATTGAACTGTGAGGGAACGTATGTCGTCTTGAGTCGTGTGCCCGTTGCCATGCAGTGGTTCCATATCCTGCTCGTCAGGTCGAGTAGTGGCCGAGACCTCGTCCCGCCGAATTTGTTGATCTGGGCAATGGTTGTCATGTTGTCGCAAATAACATGAATGGTCTTCCCGATCGTTTCTGGAAGGTGGACCAAGTGCCAGATGACCCGCAGCTCCTTCCAATTGATGTGGTGTGGTTGTTCCAATGCGCTCCATGTCCTGGACATATCCTTGTCCTCGATCACAATCCCCCATGCGTCCTCCGAGGCATCGGTGTATGCGTCGACTTCCGTCCTCTGAGGTAAGAATCCTTGACCGTTCCACTCCGAAAGATGATATCGCCACCAGCTGAGATTCTCCAGTGCCGCCGTGTCCAATGTAACTGGATCCGTCCACTTGCATTTCTTGGCCAGAGCTGCATTCTGAACCTGAATCAGATTCCTCGTCCTCAGTCGAGCCGGAAAGACCGCCACCGTCATCGCGATCGCCTTCCCGATAAATGCCGCCAGCCGCCGAAGTTGAACCGTCCCTGCTCTGATCAGCTTCTCCGCTTCCCTGCGCAGGTCGCGGACTTTTGGCCTTGGAACCGTCAGTGACATGGTGTCGGTATTGATCCTGAACCCAAGATGGTCGATACATTGGGTAGGATCTAGTGTTGACTTGGCGTTCTTGATAAGGAATCCAAGTTTTTCCAGCTGTTCTCGAACTAGATGAGTGTGCTCCTTGGCCTCCTCCTTGGTCCTGGCTGCGATGAGGATGTCGTCGAGATATGCGAGATCCTGATCCCTTTCTCCCTTGCCCACTTGAGAATTGGACGCACGATTTTTGTGAAGACGAAGGGGGAAAGTGAAAGTCCGAAAGGCAGAGTTCGGAACTGGTATGACTCCGCTCCCCACCTGAAGCGGAGGTACCTGCGAGATGCTGGATGGACTGCCACATGTAGAAGCGCATCGCTGAGGTCGATACTCGTAAGCCAGTCGCCGGGGTTGAGCATCCTGCAAATGTTGATGAGGGTTTCCATCTTGAACTTGGGTGCTGTCAAGAATTGGTTGAGTGGACGTAGGTTCAACACTGGGCGTAGGTCTCCCATCTTCTTGGGGATAGTGAAGATACGACTGTAAAATTCCTTCCCGCTGCAGCCTTCGATAGCCTTTTTCCGTAATAAAGTACGGACTTCTTCGTCGATAGCCGTCCGTTCCTCCGGTGAATTGAACGGATCGTGTAGCGGTGGTAGGCGCAGTGGTGGAGGTCGGTCGAAAATGATGCTGTAGCCCGACTTGATGATGTTGTTGACCCAGGTCGAATCCGTCATCTCTCTCCATGCCTCCTGGAACTGGAGAAGTCGTCCTCCTACTAATCCGACTCCTCCCCGTCGTTTCCCTGGTCTGGTTGCTTCCTGCCTTGACCGCCACCAGACTTGTACCGAGGCTTGCTACCATACTTGCCTCCGTCCGACTTGTAACCCGACTTGCCGTTGTCGGATCTATATCCTGACTTGTCCTTGGGTTGCGATTTTCCCAACTGCTGGTCCTTGGGTGTGTCGTCTGTTGCTGACTTGTCTTTGATAGACTTGTTGTCAGGCTTCTTGGTCTTGTCCTTTGGAGGTTCGTATTTCTTGTATGTCTTTCGAACCAGATCAGCGGCTGCTTTTTTGGCAGCCAGTGATTCCAAAGTGAAAAGGGATTCCTCCTTGTCGTTTCCATGCTTAATACCGAGTTCGTCGAGGTAAAGGTTCTCTCGCATCCGACTGATCCTGGAAGCGTCGTGGGATGCTGAAATACGTACGGTGTTGAGGAAACCGAGCGTACGTTTGCCGTGAGCCGAGTCGGATTCCTTATTTTTGATGATCTCATGGGCGAGAGTGTCGTAGAACCGGGTTGTGTGTGCCAAATATCCTTGGATTGTTGCCAAATCACGTTCGTGTCGCTTGGCTGCATCCGTGAGGGACACTTCGGAGTGTTGCAAAACTGGGGGAGGCTTGTAATCCATACCCTCGGTGTAATGGTAGTCGTTCCAATCGAAAACGTCATGGTTCTTGGGAAGCTCGGAATCGAAGAACTTGGGTTCCCCGATGGCTGGATAGATGTTGAGGAGTTCCTCGTAGAGCTTAAGAGTGGTTGCTCGGGGCTTGCAGACCACTTTGCCGTCCTGTTCGACTGATTCGGCTTCCAGTTGTTGAATCCTGGCTTGTTGCTGCTGTAAAAGGAGTTGCTGTTGCTGCATTTGCTCCTGCATAAGGCGAAGGGTCGTGTAAATGTCGATATCGACATCGGGGGCCGTAGGATTGGGTGCATGGGACATGGGGGAGGATCGTTCCGAGATTCGGGGAGAGTGTTCCGGCCGTGAAAAAGAAAGATAGAGATCAACAGATCACCTAGAGTCCCCTTTTATTTTGTTTTCATTTTTCATTTGGATGAAGTTATTCTCACAGCCCTGTGAAGTCTTATTCTCACAGGGTCCTAAAATTTTACATGGGTTTAGCATGAAGAAGGTGACATGGTCTTTGTGCAAAAACAGTTTCTCTACTTTTTTTTCTCAAACTGCTCGCAATCACTTCAAGACTCACTGAAGCCATCCTAACTATTGTTTCCATGGCCTACCACCTTCATACTCCTGCTTTCTTCGACTAAATTTAACTTTTTCGACCATCTAATGGTCCTATAATTGACAAAGACTTTGATGCCAATATTTCATTGAACCAGAACCCCAATCATGTCCATTCTTATACCAATCGATGCACCTCTTTATGAGGCACAATAGGTATCTAAAGTGAAAGGGCTACTTCATATTGCGTTTTTGGACTTTACATTGATGGATGTGATATTACCCTGTGAGAATAAGGCCACACAGCCCTGTGAGAATAGATTAATCCTTTTCATTTTCAATTTTTTTTTTTTTTGGAAGTCACGGCTAATAATAAAAGAAAGATACACATATCTAGAGTCCCTGGCAAGGAAGAATAATAAAAGAATGATATACACAGATAGAGTCCCTGGCAAGGAAGAATAACATGTAAAAAAGCGCCGAGATCATTCGCCCAACTCCTGACAAATCCTGGATGGATTTAGGCAATGTTCCTGTAAACACCTTCAACAGACAGTAGACTTGTGGCACTCTCATATCCATCAGATAGAATGTCAAATCGTAGCCAAAGATCTGACATCCCCACACAACTGGCTCCGGGACACCTTTTTTGATCTGTAAATCAATCTCGCTTTTCATCATTCGAAATAGCTTCCACTGGTCTTGAAGCTCGAGTTGCTCGATCTGAGCCTTCTCGGGAGGCTTGACCTCACCAATAAGGCCCACACATGACGTCCCCAGATGAGGAAAAGGCAAAGCAACGTAAAAATCACTGCGGACTCCTTGCTTGTGATCTGTTTTGTACTCGTTGGCAGACTCATGCTCGGTGTTTCCTTTCAACAGCTTGTTACTCCTTGCAGAAAACGTGACCGATAAAAACGGTGATAGCACTCGGTTCATAAACGTGTGTTCTCCATCCTGAAGACCAAGTCTATGCTCGCTTGGTAAAGTGTCTGCACTACAAAATATAAAACGACATTTAAGAAAAAGCATTACACAAAACAATACTGCGACATCGATTATAAACAGATATTTTCACTGACAGCAATCTCCATACTTTCAGTGCTTTTCTCGCTTTCCGTGGGATTTCGGAAACTGACAACTGATCGATTGCCTCTGAGATCTCATACTCTCCACCGGTTTGCAAAATTTCGGATAGTGAGGGTGTTAGCGCCGAGATATCCTTGTACTCTGTAAAGCGGTACGCATGACTCATGGTTTGAACAATAGCCTTAGCATCGGAACTCGGCAACACAGCCTTCCCAACGAACCAAATACCATTCAAAGCCCTATTAATACCACACAAATATATCAATGTTAATAACTCGAACCATGTCTTACAATCCATTCGCAATACCACAATAACTTACAGAGCTTCTGCCTTTTGGGTAGCAAAATCAAGCGATCCTATGTCCGCTGCGGCCTTGCACCTCTCTCTCTCAATCTGTCAAAATCTCCATAGACAGGGTTGTTTCGCAACACACTAGGTGCAGCAAAAGATGGGTCCTTGAGATCCACCAGAAACATCAAACCCTTCCTTTTCTGCTGAGAACCAGATCGTCTCCAAGCGGGCGCGACTTTGGAACCAGCCAACGTTGATTGTTCGAATCCATCCTTGGCTGAGGAAAACGATTCCGCTGGAAGCGTGACTGCCGAAGATGTCTCTTCTATTACAAAGTAGAAACAGTATCCCCTTCCCTGTCCACCCCCAGCTCAAAAATTTCCACCCAAAATGTGGGTCCAATTTTTTTTAATTCAATAACTATTCAATCAAATATTAAAGTTGGAGTACAGTGTGATAAGAGGAATAACAGTTGGCGGTGGTTTTGAAACAAAGAGGGTAGATTGGCTGTGTTAATCGAGGGTTGGTACTGATGTAGATGTCGACTTTTCCACCATCGGAGTCGCTTTTCGTGTAATGGGACTCATGTGACAATAATATCTATCCTACGCAAATGTTTCACACGTAGTATCTGTGATTTTCCAGAAGGTTTGTGAGTGTAGACGCGTATGATGCTATCCTACATACGTTTCAGAAGCTTGTTCAGACCTAGAGTGTCACTGCCAAGAGTGGACGAACATGCTCCTACTGTACATTTCGTGAATTTGAGGAGTGTTGCGTATTTGCCTTGTGGATCATAGATAGATGAAGACATGAACTAGCTAGAACTAAGCCACCAGGAACGACATAAGAGATCGTTCCTGGTGGGCCCTAATACAACCTTCTTCTTGTCTCGTTACTTACAAAGTGAGTCTAAACCTTATTTTATCGCAGTTTTTTTAACGAATCCAAGTGGTTTGTTTGTATTGTTTTTATCTATCCATTGAACTGTTTTTGCATCCTTGGTGCATTCAGTTTCAATCCATCAAGCTGTTTATACATCCGTTGTGCATACAGTCTTGTCGAGTTGGTTGTACATCCTTTGTGCATCCATTCTCTTTCAATCCACTCTCTGGTTCTTCTAGAGTAGTGATTGACGTACGCACCACAGGTTCAATCCCGTGTGTATCGTACTACTGTTCTTTCTTTCTTCGGTTCTTCTGGAGCACTGTCAAATTGTGACTGTGGTGATTGAACTACGTTCCGCAGACTCAACCCCTGTGTGTATCGTACTTGTTTTTGATCGATTCATCTCTCTAGTTTGCTTTCCCTCAACTTTTCTGTTGAGTGATCTTTTCGCTTCGTCATTATCTTGTGTCGTCTATGGAGGCCATCCATGTTCGGCTCCACCAACCATAGACTACAGTATAAAAATATCTGTCAACACCTATTAAAACAGTGTGTTCCTTGAGAGTACAACAAATCTCATCAGCTTTTTCCTTCCACCAGTCTCCATTTTCTACATTCACCACCACTACTTTGTAACATCATCTACTTTAGCTGAGAAAGCCTTGGACATGATCATCTCATATTGGATCCTTGATATTACAGATAGTAATTTCCTTTCCAATATGAGATGATCATGTCCAAGGCTTTCTCAGCTAAAGTAGATGATGTTACAAAGTAGTGGTGGTGAATGTAGAAAATGGAGACTGGTGGAAGGAAAAAGCTGATGAGATTTGTTGTACTCTCAAGGAACACACTGTTTTAATAGGTGTTGACAGATATTTTTATACTGTAGTCTATGGTTGGTGGAGCCGAACATGGATGGCCTCCTAGTAGAGCATTTGTTTTCGTGTTTATATAATTAGCGATGGTTACTAATATCTCCTTTTCATGATATATCCTATGTGTATATCCAATATAGCACTCGTGATACTGGTGATGATGTAGTGGTAGTTTTAAAAAAAAAGTTGGATCCCGATTTTTTTAAAAAGTAGCATAGTGGCTTTAACAAACATTGGTTGTTGGAAAGAAAGGGTAGCTGATACGTTTTTAATGGCGTTATTGCTACACTTTCTCAACAATATTCGACATTCGACATTTGACATTCGGCATTCGATTCGACAGCTGACAAACTGTAGTTATTACCATAGTTATGATATTTGATATGAACGCATTTTGGATGACCTCGTGATTATCGTGATGTTTAATTTTAATACATTCTTGATAAACTCGTAAGTATTACAATGTTTAATGTTGACATACTTTAGGTAAGCCCACGATTTGCACGACGTTTAATATTATTACACTTTGGTTAACTTACAATTGTTATAGCATTTATTGTTATACAGATTGTAGGTAATTACGACAATGGTAAAAACAGAGATATCGCAATTAGACCATGCATTGTGGGTAGTTGTAGATATAACAATTATATCGTTTAAAATAGACGTTTCTTAAAACACATCACATATTTTATAATGCAAATGGCTATTATATTACAACGTTTCTATTGCATTTTGTGTGATAACAAGATAGAAAAAATGTATTGTTAATAGAGTAATTATGTCGTTAAAAATAGACGTTTCTTAAAACACATCACATATTTCGTGATGCAAATGGATATAAACATCGTGGCGTTTCTATCGCATTTTGTGTGATAATAAGGTAGAGAAAATGTGTTGTTAACAGAGTAATTATGTCGTTTAAAATGGACGTTTCTTAAAACGTATCACATATTTCGTGATGCCAATGGGTATAAACATTGTGACATTTCTATCGCATTTTGTGTGATAATAAGATAGAAAAAATGTGTTGTTAACAGAGTAATTATGTCGTTTAAAATAGACGTTTCTTAAAACTTATCACATATTTCGTGATGCAAATGGGTATGAACATTGTGACATTTCTATCGCATTTTGTGTGATAATAAGGTAGAGAAAATGTGTTGTTAACAGAGTAATTATGTCGTTTAAAATGGACGTTTCTTAAAACGTATCACATATTTCGTGATGCAAATGGGTATGAACATTGTGACATTTCTATCGCATTTTGTGTGATAACAAGACAGAAAAAAGAAGTTGTTAACAGAATAGTTATGTCGTTTAAAATAGACGTTTCTTAAAACACATTACATATTTCGTGATGCAAATGGGTATGAACATTGTGACATTTCTATTGCATTTTGTGTAATAATAAGGTAGAGAAAATGTGTTGTTTAAAGAGCAACTATGTCTTTAAAAATAGACGTTTCTTAAAACGTACCCCATATTTCGTGATGCAAATGGGTATGAACATTGTGACATTTCTATCGCATTTTGTATGATAACAAGACAGAAAAAAGAAGTTGTATAAATAAAAGTTATGTAGACTTAGGAAATGTCTATAAAATATCGTTTGTATACTTTGGTGGTTGGGAGAAAATTGGTGGTTACAAAAAAGTTGTCGCAAAACCGCCATGATGAAATACTTTGACATCTGGTTGAGGGGCTTGTTCCCCTATCGTGTTTATCGTTAATAGTTTTAAAAAATCCAAAAGTGTGTTATATAAAGGAATTTTTGCTAATAGTTTACCAGGTTGTAATTACAGTCATGGCAAACTTAAAGCGCCTATTTCAACGGTTGTTAGAGGATGAATGGACTTTTTTGGATGTAGAATGGCCTACGCAAGAACCATCTAATAATCATAGGACTGCGTTGAAGCTAGTAGCACATATGAAAACTGTTAAAGACTTACTTATAAGAAGATTAGGTGCAATTCCTGTATTCTACTTTCTTGTAGTTATTTGGTCTCTCAAGCAGTATCCAGGTCCATACAGAGAAGTCGACAAAGGATTGTTGATATTGTACCACTTAGTTGCAGGCTTGGCAATGGATGGAATGTCAACCCACATACCAAAAAGTAGTTTCCACTCCATTCATACAGAGTTCTACAAGACTAACTATAATGTGCATTCGAAGCATATTAACCATGCACTTGCGAATATGTTCTCCACATTTCCTATACGCTTGATGTCTGCTAAACTCAGGAATCCACCACTATTCCCACATGTAACATTGCATTTGGATGGTCATGATACACGTCTTTCATGTGAAGAAAAGTCTAGCTCAGACATGTACTCTTACAAGCTGAAGAAATCTGGTGTAAGAACGCAAGTGTGTGTCGATTGCAATGGCATGGCAATACTAGTCTCTAAATCGCTACCTTGCAAGGATAACAACGATGGTACTATGTTGGTTGGTATGAAGATACATAAGCACATCCACGAGCTAGATTGTATTGCATTGGATGGAGGGTACACACAATACATTAAGAAAATAGTAGAAGAAACAAGCATGAGCAAGAAAAACTTTTGTTATCCAATTCGCAAAAGCCGTGGGAAAGATCTTGCACAAGATGAAACTAACTACAATAAGATTTTCGGCAGTTTCCGCTCTCAGATAGAAGCCGAATTTGGAGATCTTGGAGCAACCTTTGAGAAGCACAACAATAGGAAACCAGTGTTGGTAACCAAGATAGAAACATATAATTTGCAATTGCGATTGTGTCTCTTACTTATGAACATCAAGAAGATGGTGGCACTACTGCAGTTAAATCTGGAACCCATTCATAGTGCCTGGATTAGAGATGGCTTCGACTTTCCATATGCCAATGGTGCAATGGAACAAATCTTGGATTATATTCCAGTGGATGAGATATTGCATGATGCACGAGATATAACAAAGTTACAAGAGCAGTTCTTGGAGATGACTACTATGGATGTCGAGGATAAACAACGGGAAGAGCCGACTAATAAGCGACGTGAAATTTTTGCAGGAGTGGAGATTCCATCATATAAGCGTACAAAGTAAGCCCATTGTAATTTTTAAAAACTATCTATTAGCATTCTTAACGTATATAAATATCCTTGAACCCGCGAACAGTTCTGCATTGCAATGTGGTGAAATTCATATACGGAACTTGGCCATCGGGATATTCTTCCAGCCATGCAACGATCTTTATTTCTAAACTAAGTCCACATCGTACTTTAATACCATTGGACAATGTTGCAAAAATATATTCTTTGTTGTGATACATATCCATTGCAATTGCTATGACTGTATAGCTGGTATTTATTTCAAGTACATTATATCCAGCTTTGTATGTTGCTTTGTGGATAGCTCTATCATGGACTTGTATAAAATTCTCACCATTCATGTTTTCTAGATGAATATCAACAATTGGTGGTGCACCTTTGCGGATTCTTCTCTCAGGCCATTGGATCTTTACATTATCCACCTCCACTATACCCATATCCTCGAATTGTAAAACATCATCATCGTAAATGTATGGGTACATGCCTTTATGTGCTCCTGCAACAAGTGTTATTGCTGTACATTCGTCAGGCCGTTTGTACTTGGTAACTGTAATATCCTTGATGCTATTCTCATCCATCTCAACCTCCAAAAAGTATATTGGTCTATCGTTGAAGCTATAGTTGGCTAACAACGTCATTGCTTCCTCTTTCTCGACATTGTTACGATATGAACCATACTTCTTACCTGTAACAGAGTTCCACCAATGGCAATATGCGAATGCCGATTTTTCACCCATTGTTACATGAATACCTACCATGGATGATATATTACCAACTATATACTTCCAATATGCCTTGTGTTTTACGCAGAAGGTGGGACATTCTTGGATCTCTTCCTTTATGGCATCCAAGACTCCTTTATAATAGGAGAATGTATATATCTCCTGTCCATAAAAGGTAAGTTCAAGTCTTGTTAGACCTGTTTTCTTCGCCTTTCGAAGTCTCTTATGTAGGTCCTTATCCACATCCATAACAAAATTTTCCATTCTTGAACCCAACGACATTTTTACTTCAGCACTCTCCAACATCTGTACAAGTTTGTTATAAACCTTACAACGGACCTTTTGGTCTTTTTCGGTAACTCCAAACCAAGAGAGACAGTGGTTACCAACCTTATGGAGATCGTCGGCAATATCCAAATCTTCTCCAAATCTCTCTTGAAGGTATTGCTGAAGAATTGGACGGCTTGTAACATATCTACAATCCGTAGCAATGTCTATATCATGGAGAATAACATAGTCAACCTCAAGCTCATGAAATATTGGTGGTAACTCGGAAATTAAAGAGATGGCCTCCAGTTCATTGAGCGTTACCTTAATGCTGAAATATCCTGCATGGTATAAGGCCGTACTTCTAAACTTTTTTCTATGTTTTTCTAGTAGTTTAGAGCTAAAAAAACTATTGTCTTTGATATAACCCTCGTTAACAACTTTAACCATGGAGTGGCTAACATCGAGGTCTTTAAAAGCTTCGCGAATATTGGAAGTGGTGTTTTTGCGCTGCTCGTCAACAAGTGCAGCCCGGTTGTGCAATCCCCAGAGTATTAAACTATCGCAGAATATCTCTGAGTACTTTTTCCAGCCCGTCTTCGGTTTGCCAGGCAATGCAATCTCTTTGCCCACATCAGAGATAAGATGGGCATATGAGTTCAGCGCCTTGTTAATGGATTTAGGTATAGCGGACATGTTGAATAGCTTACTGTTTGCAGAGATATGTACTACAAACTTTTTAAAAACCACTTTACTCTGAAGCAAATTTTTGGTATGCTGACCATGATAATGCACCAATTGTATGCATATGTTTTTGTAAATCTGGTGCAAAAAAGTCTACTAATCCCCACAGTTCTTCCTTTGACATACCATTAAGTTCTTGCTGAGACTTACCACGTAACAAAACAGCTCTCAAGTACATTGCCATTGTAGGATGCATATGATGCTCATGTATATAAATGGCTATTATTTGCTTAATTTCTTTAAGTGTTGGCATTGCATAACTAGTAAACCATTAGGAAGAATGCCTATACTACAATACACTTTTAGATTTGTTGCACTATAAAAGAAGTTATCTCATATTCCATGATAGATTGGATAGAAATATAATGCATATATCATCTATTTCAAGAGAATTTAAACGTAAACTATTAGCAAAAATTCCTTTATATAACACACTTTTGGATTTTTTAAAACTATTAACGATAAACACGATAGGGGAACAAGCCCCTCAACCAGATGTCAAAGTATTTCATCATGGCGGTTTTGCGACAACTTTTTTGTAACCACCAATTTTCTCCCAACCACCAAAGTATACAAACGATATTTTATAGACATTTCCTAAGTCTACATAACTTTTATTTATACAACTTCTTTTTCTGTCTTGTTATCACAGAAAATGCGATAGAAATGTCACAATGTTCATACCCATTTGCATCACAAAATATGGGATACGTTTTAAGAAACGTCTATTTTAAACGACATAATTATTCTGTTAACAACTTCTTTTTTCTGTCTTGTTATCACACAAAATGCGATAGAAATGTCACAATGTTCATACCCATTTGCATCACAAAATATGTGATACGTTTTAAGAAACGTCTATTTTAAACGACATAATTACTCTGTTAACAACACATTTTTTCTGTCTTGTTATCACACAAAATGCGATAGAAATGTCACAATGTTCATACCCATCTGCATCACGAAATATGTGATACGTTTTAAGAAACGTCTATTTTAAACGACATAATTACTCTGTTAACAACACATTTTCTCTACCTTATTATCACACAAAATGCGAGAGAAACGCCACGATGTTCATACCCATTTGCATCACGAAATATGTAATACGTTTTAAGAAACGTCTATTTTAAACGACATAATTACTCTGTTAACAATACATTTTTCTGTCTTGTTATTATACAAAATGCGATAGAAATGTTACAATGTTCATACCCATTTGCATCACGAAATATGTGATGTGTTTTAAGAAACGTCTATTTTTAACGACATAATTGCTCTTTAAACAACACATTTTCTCTACCTTATTATCATACAAAATGCGATAGAAAGGTTACAATGTTCATACCCATTTGCATCACGAAATATGTGATACGTTTTAAGAAACGTCTATTTTAAACGACATGATTACTCTGTTAACAACACATTTTCTCTACCTTATTATCACACAAAATGCGATAGAAATGTTACAATGTTCATACCCATTTGCATCACGAAATATGTGATGTGTTTTAAGAAACGTCTATTTTTAACGATATAATTACTCTATTAACAACACATTTTTTCTATCTTGTTATCACACAAAATGCAATAGAAACGTTGTAATATAATAGCCATTTGCATTATAAAATATGTGATGTGTTTTAAGAACGTCTATTTTAAACGATATAATTGTTATATCTACAACTACCCACAATGCATGGTCTAATTGCGATATCTCTGTTTTTACCATTGTCGTAATTACCTACAATCTGTATAACAATAAATGCTATAACAATTGTAAGTCAACCAAAGTGTAATAATATTAAACGTCGTGCAAATCGTGGGCTTACCTAAAGTATGTCAACATTAAACATTGTAATACTTACGAGTTTATCAAGAATGTATTAAAATTAAACATCACAATAATCACGAGGTAATCCAAAATGCGTTCATATCAAATATCATAACTGTGGTAATAACTACAGTTTGTCAGCTGTCGAATCGAATGCCGAATGTCAAATGTCGAATGTCGAATATTGTTGAGAAAGTGTAGCAATAACGCCATTAAAAACGTATCAGCTAGCCTTTCTTTCCAACAACCAATGTTTGTTAAAGCCACTATGCTACTTTTTTAAAAAATCGGGATCCAACTTTTTTTTAAAACTACCACTACATCATCACCAGTATCACGAGTGCTATATTGGATATACACATAGGATATATCATGAAAAGGAGATATTAGTAACCATCGCTAATTATATAAACACGAAAACAAATGCTCTACTAGGAGGCCATCCATGTTCGGCTCCACCAACCATAGACTACAGTATAAAAATATCTGTCAACACCTATTAAAACAGTGTGTTCCTTGAGAGTACAACAAATCTCATCAGCTTTTTCCTTCCACCAGTCTCCATTTTCTACATTCACCACCACTACTTTGTAACATCATCTACTTTAGCTGAGAAAGCCTTGGACATGATCATCTCATATTGGAAAGGAAATTACTATCTGTAATATCCAGGATCCAATATGAGATGATCATGTCCAAGGCTTTCTCAGCTAAAGTAGATGATGTTACAAAGTAGTGGTGGTGAATGTAGAAAATGGAGACTGGTGGAAGGAAAAAGCTGATGAGATTTGTTGTACTCTCAAGGAACACACTGTTTTAATAGGTGTTGACAGATATTTTTATACTGTAGTCTATGGTTGGTGGAGCCGAACATGGATGGCCTCCTAGTAGAGCATTTGTTTTCGTGTTTATATAATTAGCGATGGTTACTAATATCTCCTTTTCATGATATATCCTATGTGTATATCCAATATAGCACTCGTGATACTGGTGATGATGTAGTGGTAGTTTTAAAAAAAAAGTTGGATCCCGATTTTTTTAAAAAGTAGCATAGTGGCTTTAACAAACATTGGTTGTTGGAAAGAAAGGGTAGCTGATACGTTTTTAATGGCGTTATTGCTACACTTTCTCAACAATATTCGACATTCGACATTTGACATTCGGCATTCGATTCGACAGCTGACAAACTGTAGTTATTACCATAGTTATGATATTTGATATGAACGCATTTTGGATGACCTCGTGATTATCGTGATGTTTAATTTTAATACATTCTTGATAAACTCGTAAGTATTACAATGTTTAATGTTGACATACTTTAGGTAAGCCCACGATTTGCACGACGTTTAATATTATTACACTTTGGTTAACTTACAATTGTTATAGCATTTATTGTTATACAGATTGTAGGTAATTACGACAATGGTAAAAACAGAGATATCGCAATTAGACCATGCATTGTGGGTAGTTGTAGATATAACAATTATATCGTTTAAAATAGACGTTTCTTAAAACACATCACATATTTTATAATGCAAATGGCTATTATATTACAACGTTTCTATTGCATTTTGTGTGATAACAAGATAGAAAAAATGTATTGTTAATAGAGTAATTATGTCGTTAAAAATAGACGTTTCTTAAAACACATCACATATTTCGTGATGCAAATGGATATAAACATCGTGGCGTTTCTATCGCATTTTGTGTGATAATAAGGTAGAGAAAATGTGTTGTTAACAGAGTAATTATGTCGTTTAAAATGGACGTTTCTTAAAACGTATCACATATTTCGTGATGCCAATGGGTATAAACATTGTGACATTTCTATCGCATTTTGTGTGATAATAAGATAGAAAAAATGTGTTGTTAACAGAGTAATTATGTCGTTTAAAATAGACGTTTCTTAAAACTTATCACATATTTCGTGATGCAAATGGGTATGAACATTGTGACATTTCTATCGCATTTTGTGTGATAATAAGGTAGAGAAAATGTGTTGTTAACAGAGTAATTATGTCGTTTAAAATGGACGTTTCTTAAAACGTATCACATATTTCGTGATGCAAATGGGTATGAACATTGTGACATTTCTATTGCATTTTGTGTAATAATAAGGTAGAGAAAATGTGTTGTTTAAAGAGCAACTATGTCTTTAAAAATAGACGTTTCTTAAAACGTACCCCATATTTCGTGATGCAAATGGGTATGAACATTGTGACATTTCTATCGCATTTTGTATGATAACAAGACAGAAAAAAGAAGTTGTATAAATAAAAGTTATGTAGACTTAGGAAATGTCTATAAAATATCGTTTGTATACTTTGGTGGTTGGGAGAAAATTGGTGGTTACAAAAAAGTTGTCGCAAAACCGCCATGATGAAATACTTTGACATCTGGTTGAGGGGCTTGTTCCCCTATCGTGTTTATCGTTAATAGTTTTAAAAAATCCAAAAGTGTGTTATATAAAGGAATTTTTGCTAATAGTTTACCAGGTTGTAATTACAGTCATGGCAAACTTAAAGCGCCTATTTCAACGGTTGTTAGAGGATGAATGGACTTTTTTGGATGTAGAATGGCCTACGCAAGAACCATCTAATAATCATAGGACTGCGTTGAAGCTAGTAGCACATATGAAAACTGTTAAAGACTTACTTATAAGAAGATTAGGTGCAATTCCTGTATTCTACTTTCTTGTAGTTATTTGGTCTCTCAAGCAGTATCCAGGTCCATACAGAGAAGTCGACAAAGGATTGTTGATATTGTACCACTTAGTTGCAGGCTTGGCAATGGATGGAATGTCAACCCACATACCAAAAAGTAGTTTCCACTCCATTCATACAGAGTTCTACAAGACTAACTATAATGTGCATTCGAAGCATATTAACCATGCACTTGCGAATATGTTCTCCACATTTCCTATACGCTTGATGTCTGCTAAACTCAGGAATCCACCACTATTCCCACATGTAACATTGCATTTGGATGGTCATGATACACGTCTTTCATGTGAAGAAAAGTCTAGCTCAGACATGTACTCTTACAAGCTGAAGAAATCTGGTGTAAGAACGCAAGTGTGTGTCGATTGCAATGGCATGGCAATACTAGTCTCTAAATCGCTACCTTGCAAGGATAACAACGATGGTACTATGTTGGTTGGTATGAAGATACATAAGCACATCCACGAGCTAGATTGTATTGCATTGGATGGAGGGTACACACAATACATTAAGAAAATAGTAGAAGAAACAAGCATGAGCAAGAAAAACTTTTGTTATCCAATTCGCAAAAGCCGTGGGAAAGATCTTGCACAAGATGAAACTAACTACAATAAGATTTTCGGCAGTTTCCGCTCTCAGATAGAAGCCGAATTTGGAGATCTTGGAGCAACCTTTGAGAAGCACAACAATAGGAAACCAGTGTTGGTAACCAAGATAGAAACATATAATTTGCAATTGCGATTGTGTCTCTTACTTATGAACATCAAGAAGATGGTGGCACTACTGCAGTTAAATCTGGAACCCATTCATAGTGCCTGGATTAGAGATGGCTTCGACTTTCCATATGCCAATGGTGCAATGGAACAAATCTTGGATTATATTCCAGTGGATGAGATGTTGCATGATGCACGAGATATAACAAAGTTACAAGAGCAGTTCTTGGAGATGACTACTATGGATGTCGAGGATAAACAACGGGAAGAGCCGACTAATAAGCGACGTGAAATTTTTGCAGGAGTGGAGATTCCATCATATAAGCGTACAAAGTAAGCCCATTGTAATTTTTAAAAACTATCTATTAGCATTCTTAACGTATATAAATATCCTTGAACCCGCGAACAGTTCTGCATTGCAATGTGGTGAAATTCATATACGGAACTTGGCCATCGGGATATTCTTCCAGCCATGCAACGATCTTTATTTCTAAACTAAGTCCACATCGTACTTTAATACCATTGGACAATGTTGCAAAAATATATTCTTTGTTGTGATACATATCCATTGCAATTGCTATGACTGTATAGCTGGTATTTATTTCAAGTACATTATATCCAGCTTTATATGTTGCTTTGTGGATAGCTCTATCATGGACTTGTATAAAATTCTCACCATTCATGTTTTCTAGATGAATATCAACAATTGGTGGTGCACCTTTGCGGATTCTTCTCTCAGGCCATTGGATCTTTACATTATCTACCTCCACTATACCCATATCCTCGAATTGTAAAACATCATCATCGTAAATGTATGGGTACATGCCTTTATGTGCTCCTGCAACAAGTGTTATTGCTGTACATTCGTCAGGCCGTTTGTACTTGGTAACTGTAATATCCTTGATGCTATTCTCATCCATCTCAACCTCCAAAAAGTATATTGGTCTATCGTTGAAGCTATAGTTGGCTAACAACGTCATTGCTTCCTCTTTCTCGACATTGTTACGATATGAACCATACTTCTTACCTGTAACAGAGTTCCACCAATGGCAATATGCGAATGCCGATTTTTCACCCATTGTTACATGAATACCTACCATGGATGATATATTGCCAACTATGTACTTCCAATATGCCTTGTGCTTTACGCAGAAGGTGGGACATTCTTGGATCTCTTCCTTTATGGCATCCAAAACTCCTTTATAATAGGAGAATGTATATATCTCCTGTCCATAAAAGGTAAGTTCAAGTCTTGTTAGACCTGTTTTCTTTGCCTTTCGAAGTCTCTTATGTAGGTCCTTATCCACATCCATGACAAAATTCTCCATTCTTGAACCCAACGACATTTTTACTTCAGCACTCTCCAACATCTGTACAAGTTTGTTGTAGACCTTACAACGGACCTTTTGGTCTTTTTCGGTGACTCCAAACCAAGAAAGACAGTGGTTACCAACCTTATGGAGATCGTTGGCAATATCTAAATTTTCTCCAAATCTCTCTTGAAGGTACTGTTGAAGAATTGGACGGCTTGTGACATATCTACAATCCGTAGCAATATCTATATCATGAAGGATAACGTAGTCAACCTCCAGTTCATCAAGTATTGGTATTATCTCGGATATTAGAGATATGGCCTCTAGTTCATGGAGCGTTACCTTAATGCTAAAGTAACCAGCATGGTATAAGGCCGAACTTCTAAACTTTTTTCTATGTTTTTCTAGTAGTTTAGAGCTAAAAAAACTATTGTCTTTGATATAACCCTCGTTAACAACTTTAACCATGGAGTGGCTAACATCGAGGCCTTTAAAAGCTTCGCGAATATTGGAAGTGGTGTTTTTGCGCTGCTCGTCAACAAGTGCAGCCCGGTTGTGCAATCCCCAGAGTATTAAACTATCGCAGAATATCTCTGAGTACTTTTTCCAGCCCGTCTTCGGTTTGCCAGGCAATGCAATCTCTTTGCCCACATCAGAGATAAGATGGGCATATGAGTTCAGCGCCTTGTTAATGGATTTAGGTATAGCGGACATGTTGAATAGCTTACTGTTTGCAGAGATATGTACTACAAACTTTTTAAAAACCACTTTACTCTGAAGCAAATTTTCTGTGTGCTGACCATGATAATGCTCCAATTGCATGCATATGTTTTTGTAAATCTGGTGCAAAAAAGTCTACCAATCCCCACAGTTCTTCCTTTGACATACCATTTAGTTCTTGCTGAGACTTACCACGTAACAAAACAGCTCTCAAGTACATTGCCATTGTAGGATCCATATGATGCTCATGTATATAAATGGCTATTATTTGCTTAATTTCTTTAAGTGTTGGCATTGCATAACTAGTAAACCATTAGGAAAAATGCCTATACTACAATACACTTTTAGATTTGTTGCACTATAAAAGAAGTTATCTCATATTCCATGATAGATTGGATAGAAATATAATGCATATATCATCTATTTCAAGAGAATTTAAACGTAAACTATTAGCAAAAATTCCTTTATATAACACACTTTTGGATTTTTTAAAACTATTAACGATAAACACGATAGGGGAACAAGCCCCTCAACCAGATGTCAAAGTATTTCATCATGGCGGTTTTGCGACAACTTTTTTGTAACCACCAATTTTCTCCCAACCACCAAAGTATACAAACGATATTTTATAGACATTTCCTAAGTCTACATAACTTTTATTTATACAACTTCTTTTTTCTGTCTTGTTATCATACAAAATGCGATAGAAATGTCACAATGTTCATACCCATTTGCATCACGAAATATGGGGTACGTTTTAAGAAACGTCTATTTTTAAAGACATAGTTGCTCTTTAAACAACACATTTTCTCTACCTTATTATCACACAAAATGCAATAGAAATGTCACAATGTTCATACCCATTTGCATCACGAAATATGTAATGTGTTTTAAGAAACGTCTATTTTAAACGACATAACTATTCTGTTAACAACTTCTTTTTTCTGTCTTGTTATCACACAAAATGCGATAGAAATGTCACAATGTTCATACCCATTTGCATCACGAAATATGTGATACGTTTTAAGAAACGTCCATTTTAAACGACATAATTACTCTGTTAACAACACATTTTCTCTACCTTATTATCACACAAAATGCGATAGAAATGTCACAATGTTCATACCCATTTGCATCACGAAATATGTGATAAGTTTTAAGAAACGTCTATTTTAAACGACATAATTACTCTGTTAACAACACATTTTTTCTATCTTATTATCACACAAAATGCGATAGAAATGTCACAATGTTTATACCCATTGGCATCACGAAATATGTGATACGTTTTAAGAAACGTCCATTTTAAACGACATAATTACTCTGTTAACAACACATTTTCTCTACCTTATTATCACACAAAATGCGATAGAAACGCCACGATGTTTATATCCATTTGCATCACGAAATATGTGATGTGTTTTAAGAAACGTCTATTTTTAACGACATAATTACTCTATTAACAATACATTTTTTCTATCTTGTTATCACACAAAATGCAATAGAAACGTTGTAATATAATAGCCATTTGCATTATAAAATATGTGATGTGTTTTAAGAAACGTCTATTTTAAACGATATAATTGTTATATCTACAACTACCCACAATGCATGGTCTAATTGCGATATCTCTGTTTTTACCATTGTCGTAATTACCTACAATCTGTATAACAATAAATGCTATAACAATTGTAAGTTAACCAAAGTGTAATAATATTAAACGTCGTGCAAATCGTGGGCTTACCTAAAGTATGTCAACATTAAACATTGTAATACTTACGAGTTTATCAAGAATGTATTAAAATTAAACATCACGATAATCACGAGGTCATCCAAAATGCGTTCATATCAAATATCATAACTATGGTAATAACTACAGTTTGTCAGCTGTCGAATCGAATGCCGAATGTCAAATGTCGAATGTCGAATATTGTTGAGAAAGTGTAGCAATAACGCCATTAAAAACGTATCAGCTACCCTTTCTTTCCAACAACCAATGTTTGTTAAAGCCACTATGCTACTTTTTAAAAAAATCGGGATCCAACTTTTTTTTTAAAACTACCACTACATCATCACCAGTATCACGAGTGCTATATTGGATATACACATAGGATATATCATGAAAAGGAGATATTAGTAACCATCGCTAATTATATAAACACGAAAACAAATGCTCTACTAGGAGGCCATCCATGTTCGGCTCCACCAACCATAGACTACAGTATAAAAATATCTGTCAACACCTATTAAAACAGTGTGTTCCTTGAGAGTACAACAAATCTCATCAGCTTTTTCCTTCCACCAGTCTCCATTTTCTACATTCACCACCACTACTTTGTAACATCATCTACTTTAGCTGAGAAAGCCTTGGACATGATCATCTCATATTGGATCCTTGATATTACAGATAGTAATTTCCTTTCCAATATGAGATGATCATGTCCAAGGCTTTCTCAGCTAAAGTAGATGATGTTACAAAGTAGTGGTGGTGAATGTAGAAAATGGAGACTGGTGGAAGGAAAAAGCTGATGAGATTTGTTGTACTCTCAAGGAACACACTGTTTTAATAGGTGTTGACAGATATTTTTATACTGTAGTCTATGGTTGGTGGAGCCGAACATGGATGGCCTCCTTAGCGGATACTTCGACTATTGCACGCATCGGCGAAACAGAGAACATGGAGGTTATCTGTGGAAAGAATTTGCTTTGCGCACCATACGAAGTTATTGATCAACCCCATGCCATTACTATTGGTATGGATCTCTTTCATCGGTATGGCTTCAACATCATAGGTTTACCTGACCCAGTAGAGTCTCCTGATCGAGTACCTATGCCTGTTGAGGACGAGAAGCCGACTCTCATACCTCTTATGACACCCCCTGTGGAGACGACGCGGGAGTACATCGAGGAAAAGAAGTCATTTATGGAGTGCGTCAAGGAGCTACTGGAGGAGAACGCAAGGATCCCTTCCACCAGCTTTTGCCCAATTCCGGAGATGAAGGTGTTTTTACCTGTACCGGAGGGCATTACTTTGAATCGACGTTCAAGAGTGTTCGCTCAGTCACAACGACCCATTCTGGATGACGCAGTAGATCGCTGGTTGCAGGACGATGTAATTACACTGGCACCGGCTGGTAATCGTCACAACAACACTCTGACGCTCGCAGCAAAGAAGGATGCAAATGGTGAGAAAACCCTTTATCGTGTTTGTCTTGACCCACGCCCTCTCAATGCTCACTTACCTGATGACAATTTTCCTGTACCTCTTATATCAGAGATCATGCAGTTTGCAGGAGGCAATGCTGTGTTCTCGACGGTGGATTTGCGTCAGGCTTATCATCGACTTCCGATTCATAAGGAAGACAGACCGCTTACAGCATTCACGCACAATGGAGTACAGTACATGTTCAAGAAAGCCCCTTTCGGCTTGAAGCCCTTGTCCAGTCTGTTCCAACGTGGAATGTCAAGGATTCTCGGCGATTTGGATTTTGTCCGCAATTTTATTGATGACATTCTGATTGCTTCGAAGGATCGAGCGGACCATCTTGCGCATGTTATGGTTGTCATTGAACGTCTGACCAAAGCCAAACTAATTATCAACATTGAGAAATGTAGATTCTATAGCACGCAGGTAGCATTACTTGGATTTGTAATTAATACCGCCGGCAGACGTGTGGACCCGAATAAGTTGGTGAACATTCAGGACTGGAGCCCGCCGACCACTGGAAAGCAGGTTCAGTCGTACATGGGCACGTTCAACTTTTTTCGGGAGTATATGCCTCTTATCAGCACTGTTGCGGCACCGCTGGACGCGCTACGCAATGTACCTGGATCCTTCGTATTAAACGACATTCAATTACGGTGCTTCAATTCATTAAAGAATATTCTCACACAAGCTCCAGTACTTTCTTTTCCGGATTTCGGCCTACCCTTTTATGTTGCCACAGATGCATCAAATGTTGGTGTCGGAGCGGTTCTGTATCAGTTACCGGGAGGCGAAGGTGAACCTGAGAATATTAAATATATATCTTTTGTAGCGCGATCGTTACAGGATCGGGAAAGGAGATATTCGGCTACTCAAAAGGAGCTACTCGGGATTGTGTTCGCCCTCAAGAAGCTACATTATTATTTGTGGGGCAACCATTTCACGCTCTTCACGGATCATCGAGCTCTCACCTACATGCATACGCAAAAGGACTTGAACTCAATGCTCACCGGATGGCAGGAGTTGATCTGGTCATACACGTTCAAGGTTGTTTATCGCCCTGGCGTGCTTAATGTGCTTCCAGACGCTTTGTCTCGCCAGTTCCCGCCGGAGTTGTGGACGGGAAGAACAGAAGGTTCAGCGCCGACAAAGATTTATGGATACATGCATTTGATCCAGGATTCAACTACTCCTCGTCAAACAGTGAAGGTCTCTGAAAGGAGAACTATCCTAGCCGACACCCATGGAGGCCATCCATGTTCGGCTCCACCAACCATAGACTACAGTATAAAAATATCTGTCAACACCTATTAAAACAGTGTGTTCCTTGAGAGTACAACAAATCTCATCAGCTTTTTCCTTCCACCAGTCTCCATTTTCTACATTCACCACCACTACTTTGTAACATCATCTACTTTAGCTGAGAAAGCCTTGGACATGATCATCTCATATTGGATCCTTGATATTACAGATAGTAATTTCCTTTCCAATATGAGATGATCATGTCCAAGGCTTTCTCAGCTAAAGTAGATGATGTTACAAAGTAGTGGTGGTGAATGTAGAAAATGGAGACTGGTGGAAGGAAAAAGCTGATGAGATTTGTTGTACTCTCAAGGAACACACTGTTTTAATAGGTGTTGACAGATATTTTTATACTGTAGTCTATGGTTGGTGGAGCCGAACATGGATGGCCTCCTAGTAGAGCATTTGTTTTCGTGTTTATATAATTAGCGATGGTTACTAATATCTCCTTTTCATGATATATCCTATGTGTATATCCAATATAGCACTCGTGATACTGGTGATGATGTAGTGGTAGTTTTAAAAAAAAAGTTGGATCCCGATTTTTTTAAAAAGTAGCATAGTGGCTTTAACAAACATTGGTTGTTGGAAAGAAAGGGTAGCTGATACGTTTTTAATGGCGTTATTGCTACACTTTCTCAACAATATTCGACATTCGACATTTGACATTCGGCATTCGATTCGACAGCTGACAAACTGTAGTTATTACCATAGTTATGATATTTGATATGAACGCATTTTGGATGACCTCGTGATTATCGTGATGTTTAATTTTAATACATTCTTGATAAACTCGTAAGTATTACAATGTTTAATGTTGACATACTTTAGGTAAGCCCACGATTTGCACGACGTTTAATATTATTACACTTTGGTTAACTTACAATTGTTATAGCATTTATTGTTATACAGATTGTAGGTAATTACGACAATGGTAAAAACAGAGATATCGCAATTAGACCATGCATTGTGGGTAGTTGTAGATATAACAATTATATCGTTTAAAATAGACGTTTCTTAAAACACATCACATATTTTATAATGCAAATGGCTATTATATTACAACGTTTCTATTGCATTTTGTGTGATAACAAGATAGAAAAAATGTATTGTTAATAGAGTAATTATGTCGTTAAAAATAGACGTTTCTTAAAACACATCACATATTTCGTGATGCAAATGGATATAAACATCGTGGCGTTTCTATCGCATTTTGTGTGATAATAAGGTAGAGAAAATGTGTTGTTAACAGAGTAATTATGTCGTTTAAAATGGACGTTTCTTAAAACGTATCACATATTTCGTGATGCCAATGGGTATAAACATTGTGACATTTCTATCGCATTTTGTGTGATAATAAGATAGAAAAAATGTGTTGTTAACAGAGTAATTATGTCGTTTAAAATAGACGTTTCTTAAAACTTATCACATATTTCGTGATGCAAATGGGTATGAACATTGTGACATTTCTATCGCATTTTGTGTGATAATAAGGTAGAGAAAATGTGTTGTTAACAGAGTAATTATGTCGTTTAAAATGGACGTTTCTTAAAACGTATCACATATTTCGTGATGCAAATGGGTATGAACATTGTGACATTTCTATCGCATTTTGTGTGATAACAAGACAGAAAAAAGAAGTTGTTAACAGAATAGTTATGTCGTTTAAAATAGACGTTTCTTAAAACACATTACATATTTCGTGATGCAAATGGGTATGAACATTGTGACATTTCTATTGCATTTTGTGTGATAATAAGGTAGAGAAAATGTGTTGTTTAAAGAGCAACTATGTCTTTAAAAATAGACGTTTCTTAAAACGTACCCCATATTTCGTGATGCAAATGGGTATGAACATTGTGACATTTCTATCGCATTTTGTATGATAACAAGACAGAAAAAAGAAGTTGTATAAATAAAAGTTATGTAGACTTAGGAAATGTCTATAAAATATCGTTTGTATACTTTGGTGGTTGGGAGAAAATTGGTGGTTACAAAAAAGTTGTCGCAAAACCGCCATGATGAAATACTTTGACATCTGGTTGAGGGGCTTGTTCCCCTATCGTGTTTATCGTTAATAGTTTTAAAAAATCCAAAAGTGTGTTATATAAAGGAATTTTTGCTAATAGTTTACCAGGTTGTAATTACAGTCATGGCAAACTTAAAGCGCCTATTTCAACGGTTGTTAGAGGATGAATGGACTTTTTTGGATGTAGAATGGCCTACGCAAGAACCATCTAATAATCATAGGACTGCGTTGAAGCTAGTAGCACATATGAAAACTGTTAAAGACTTACTTATAAGAAGATTAGGTGCAATTCCTGTATTCTACTTTCTTGTAGTTATTTGGTCTCTCAAGCAGTATCCAGGTCCATACAGAGAAGTCGACAAAGGATTGTTGATATTGTACCACTTAGTTGCAGGCTTGGCAATGGATGGAATGTCAACCCACATACCAAAAAGTAGTTTCCACTCCATTCATACAGAGTTCTACAAGACTAACTATAATGTGCATTCGAAGCATATTAACCATGCACTTGCGAATATGTTCTCCACATTTCCTATACGCTTGATGTCTGCTAAACTCAGGAATCCACCACTATTCCCACATGTAACATTGCATTTGGATGGTCATGATACACGTCTTTCATGTGAAGAAAAGTCTAGCTCAGACATGTACTCTTACAAGCTGAAGAAATCTGGTGTAAGAACGCAAGTGTGTGTCGATTGCAATGGCATGGCAATACTAGTCTCTAAATCGCTACCTTGCAAGGATAACAACGATGGTACTATGTTGGTTGGTATGAAGATACATAAGCACATCCACGAGCTAGATTGTATTGCATTGGATGGAGGGTACACACAATACATTAAGAAAATAGTAGAAGAAACAAGCATGAGCAAGAAAAACTTTTGTTATCCAATTCGCAAAAGCCGTGGGAAAGATCTTGCACAAGATGAAACTAACTACAATAAGATTTTCGGCAGTTTCCGCTCTCAGATAGAAGCCGAATTTGGAGATCTTGGAGCAACCTTTGAGAAGCACAACAATAGGAAACCAGTGTTGGTAACCAAGATAGAAACATATAATTTGCAATTGCGATTGTGTCTCTTACTTATGAACATCAAGAAGATGGTGGCACTACTGCAGTTAAATCTGGAACCCATTCATAGTGCCTGGATTAGAGATGGCTTCGACTTTCCATATGCCAATGGTGCAATGGAACAAATCTTGGATTATATTCCAGTGGATGAGATGTTGCATGATGCACGAGATATAACAAAGTTACAAGAGCAGTTCTTGGAGATGACTACTATGGATGTCGAGGATAAACAACGGGAAGAGCCGACTAATAAGCGACGTGAAATTTTTGCAGGAGTGGAGATTCCATCATATAAGCGTACAAAGTAAGCCCATTGTAATTTTTAAAAACTATCTATTAGCATTCTTAACGTATATAAATATCCTTGAACCCGCGAACAGTTCTGCATTGCAATGTGGTGAAATTCATATACGGAACTTGGCCATCGGGATATTCTTCCAGCCATGCAACGATCTTTATTTCTAAACTAAGTCCACATCGTACTTTAATACCATTGGACAATGTTGCAAAAATATATTCTTTGTTGTGATACATATCCATTGCAATTGCTATGACTGTATAGCTGGTATTTATTTCAAGTACATTATATCCAGCTTTATATGTTGCTTTGTGGATAGCTCTATCATGGACTTGTATAAAATTCTCACCATTCATGTTTTCTAGATGAATATCAACAATTGGTGGTGCACCTTTGCGGATTCTTCTCTCAGGCCATTGGATCTTTACATTATCTACCTCCACTATACCCATATCCTCGAATTGTAAAACATCATCATCGTAAATGTATGGGTACATGCCTTTATGTGCTCCTGCAACAAGTGTTATTGCTGTACATTCGTCAGGCCGTTTGTACTTGGTAACTGTAATATCCTTGATGCTATTCTCATCCATCTCAACCTCCAAAAAGTATATTGGTCTATCGTTGAAGCTATAGTTGGCTAACAACGTCATTGCTTCCTCTTTCTCGACATTGTTACGATATGAACCATACTTCTTACCTGTAACAGAGTTCCACCAATGGCAATATGCGAATGCCGATTTTTCACCCATTGTTACATGAATACCTACCATGGATGATATATTGCCAACTATGTACTTCCAATATGCCTTGTGCTTTACGCAGAAGGTGGGACATTCTTGGATCTCTTCCTTTATGGCATCCAAAACTCCTTTATAATAGGAGAATGTATATATCTCCTGTCCATAAAAGGTAAGTTCAAGTCTTGTTAGACCTGTTTTCTTTGCCTTTCGAAGTCTCTTATGTAGGTCCTTATCCACATCCATGACAAAATTCTCCATTCTTGAACCCAACGACATTTTTACTTCAGCACTCTCCAACATCTGTACAAGTTTGTTGTAGACCTTACAACGGACCTTTTGGTCTTTTTCGGTGACTCCAAACCAAGAAAGACAGTGGTTACCAACCTTATGGAGATCGTTGGCAATATCTAAATTTTCTCCAAATCTCTCTTGAAGGTACTGTTGAAGAATTGGACGGCTTGTGACATATCTACAATCCGTAGCAATATCTATATCATGAAGGATAACGTAGTCAACCTCCAGTTCATCAAGTATTGGTATTATCTCGGATATTAGAGATATGGCCTCTAGTTCATGGAGCGTTACCTTAATGCTAAAGTAACCAGCATGGTATAAGGCCGAACTTCTAAACTTTTTTCTATGTTTTTCTAGTAGTTTAGAGCTAAAAAAACTATTGTCTTTGATATAACCCTCGTTAACAACTTTAACCATGGAGTGGCTAACATCGAGGCCTTTAAAAGCTTCGCGAATATTGGAAGTGGTGTTTTTGCGCTGCTCGTCAACAAGTGCAGCCCGGTTGTGCAATCCCCAGAGTATTAAACTATCGCAGAATATCTCTGAGTACTTTTTCCAGCCCGTCTTCGGTTTGCCAGGCAATGCAATCTCTTTGCCCACATCAGAGATAAGATGGGCATATGAGTTCAGCGCCTTGTTAATGGATTTAGGTATAGCGGACATGTTGAATAGCTTACTGTTTGCAGAGATATGTACTACAAACTTTTTAAAAACCACTTTACTCTGAAGCAAATTTTCTGTGTGCTGACCATGATAATGCTCCAATTGCATGCATATGTTTTTGTAAATCTGGTGCAAAAAAGTCTACCAATCCCCACAGTTCTTCCTTTGACATACCATTTAGTTCTTGCTGAGACTTACCACGTAACAAAACAGCTCTCAAGTACATTGCCATTGTAGGATCCATATGATGCTCATGTATATAAATGGCTATTATTTGCTTAATTTCTTTAAGTGTTGGCATTGCATAACTAGTAAACCATTAGGAAAAATGCCTATACTACAATACACTTTTAGATTTGTTGCACTATAAAAGAAGTTATCTCATATTCCATGATAGATTGGATAGAAATATAATGCATATATCATCTATTTCAAGAGAATTTAAACGTAAACTATTAGCAAAAATTCCTTTATATAACACACTTTTGGATTTTTTAAAACTATTAACGATAAACACGATAGGGGAACAAGCCCCTCAACCAGATGTCAAAGTATTTCATCATGGCGGTTTTGCGACAACTTTTTTGTAACCACCAATTTTCTCCCAACCACCAAAGTATACAAACGATATTTTATAGACATTTCCTAAGTCTACATAACTTTTATTTATACAACTTCTTTTTTCTGTCTTGTTATCATACAAAATGCGATAGAAATGTCACAATGTTCATACCCATTTGCATCACGAAATATGGGGTACGTTTTAAGAAACGTCTATTTTTAAAGACATAGTTGCTCTTTAAACAACACATTTTCTCTACCTTATTATCACACAAAATGCAATAGAAATGTCACAATGTTCATACCCATTTGCATCACGAAATATGTAATGTGTTTTAAGAAACGTCTATTTTAAACGACATAACTATTCTGTTAACAACTTCTTTTTTCTGTCTTGTTATCACACAAAATGCGATAGAAATGTCACAATGTTCATACCCATTTGCATCACGAAATATGTGATACGTTTTAAGAAACGTCCATTTTAAACGACATAATTACTCTGTTAACAACACATTTTCTCTACCTTATTATCACACAAAATGCGATAGAAATGTCACAATGTTCATACCCATTTGCATCACGAAATATGTGATAAGTTTTAAGAAACGTCTATTTTAAACGACATAATTACTCTGTTAACAACACATTTTTTCTATCTTATTATCACACAAAATGCGATAGAAATGTCACAATGTTTATACCCATTGGCATCACGAAATATGTGATACGTTTTAAGAAACGTCCATTTTAAACGACATAATTACTCTGTTAACAACACATTTTCTCTACCTTATTATCACACAAAATGCGATAGAAACGCCACGATGTTTATATCCATTTGCATCACGAAATATGTGATGTGTTTTAAGAAACGTCTATTTTTAACGACATAATTACTCTATTAACAATACATTTTTTCTATCTTGTTATCACACAAAATGCAATAGAAACGTTGTAATATAATAGCCATTTGCATTATAAAATATGTGATGTGTTTTAAGAAACGTCTATTTTAAACGATATAATTGTTATATCTACAACTACCCACAATGCATGGTCTAATTGCGATATCTCTGTTTTTACCATTGTCGTAATTACCTACAATCTGTATAACAATAAATGCTATAACAATTGTAAGTTAACCAAAGTGTAATAATATTAAACGTCGTGCAAATCGTGGGCTTACCTAAAGTATGTCAACATTAAACATTGTAATACTTACGAGTTTATCAAGAATGTATTAAAATTAAACATCACGATAATCACGAGGTCATCCAAAATGCGTTCATATCAAATATCATAACTATGGTAATAACTACAGTTTGTCAGCTGTCGAATCGAATGCCGAATGTCAAATGTCGAATGTCGAATATTGTTGAGAAAGTGTAGCAATAACGCCATTAAAAACGTATCAGCTACCCTTTCTTTCCAACAACCAATGTTTGTTAAAGCCACTATGCTACTTTTTAAAAAAATCGGGATCCAACTTTTTTTTTAAAACTACCACTACATCATCACCAGTATCACGAGTGCTATATTGGATATACACATAGGATATATCATGAAAAGGAGATATTAGTAACCATCGCTAATTATATAAACACGAAAACAAATGCTCTACTAGGAGGCCATCCATGTTCGGCTCCACCAACCATAGACTACAGTATAAAAATATCTGTCAACACCTATTAAAACAGTGTGTTCCTTGAGAGTACAACAAATCTCATCAGCTTTTTCCTTCCACCAGTCTCCATTTTCTACATTCACCACCACTACTTTGTAACATCATCTACTTTAGCTGAGAAAGCCTTGGACATGATCATCTCATATTGGATCCTTGATATTACAGATAGTAATTTCCTTTCCAATATGAGATGATCATGTCCAAGGCTTTCTCAGCTAAAGTAGATGATGTTACAAAGTAGTGGTGGTGAATGTAGAAAATGGAGACTGGTGGAAGGAAAAAGCTGATGAGATTTGTTGTACTCTCAAGGAACACACTGTTTTAATAGGTGTTGACAGATATTTTTATACTGTAGTCTATGGTTGGTGGAGCCGAACATGGATGGCCTCCCATGCACTTGGTCACTTTGGGACCAATGCCATGGTAAAACACATTCACGGAGTGGACAAGACCTGGCCTAATCTAGCCAAGGATTGTTTGGAGTTCGTTCAACGTTGCCAACAATGCCAGCGAAACAATATCGCTCGCAAAGGGTACCACCCAATGAAGGCCGTTCATGCTCAGTTACCAGGAGAACACATGGCTGTTGATCTAGCCGGACCTTTTCCTGTGGATAGCGGAGGTAATCGATTCCTTCTCATCTTAGTCGATGTTTGTACAAGATTTGTGTTCCTTGAACCTATACCGAACAAGGAGGCACTCACCGTCGCAAAGGTGTTGTTCAAAACATTTACTTTGATCGGTTTTCCCGCCATTCTACAATCTGACAACGGCAGAGAATTTGTCAATGGGGCAATTAAAGTAATGACTACTAATTTAGGTGTGGACCATCGGTTGGTCACTCCTTATCACCCCAGAGGCAATGGTGTTGCCGAGAACCACGTCAAAACGGCGTGTAGCATTATCAGAAAAGAAATCGACGACCAGAAACAAAGTTGGGCATTACATGTTCCTATGGCACAGCTGGCCATGAACACGAGAATTGTGGCTCTTCACAACTCTTCGCCTTTTTCTTTGTTTTTTGCAAGGCGATTTAATGGACTGAGTAATCTCTCGGATGAAAAGGGTGTTATTCCTTCTCATGAAGTGCTCTTAGAACGCCTTGAATACATGACCAAGGTTGTTTTCCCAGCAATTCAAACCAAGACACGTGACACTCAACAGCGAATGATTGAGCGTTTTAACAGAACGGTACTGCACAATGAGTTCCCAGATGGAGCAAAAGTAATGTCTTTGGATCCTATTAGGGGTGACAAGCTATCGCCTCGTTACGAGGGCCCCTACACTGTTGTCCGCCGCACCACTGGTGGTTCTTATGCTCTCAAAGATGGGACAGGAGAATTACTGGGGCGCAATTTCGCACCATCACAGCTAAAGCTGGTACTGGACGACTTTGAGGAAACAGAAACTTACGAAGTGGAAAAAATTCTCGACCATAGGGATGTTCCTGGGGAGGGAGTAGAGTACTACGTAAGTTGGAAAGGATACAAGGAACGAACTTGGGAGCCTCAAAAGAACTTTGTTGAGAGAAAGTGTATCACAGACTATTGGAAGACCCGCGATCAACCAATTGCACAATCTCTACCGCAGCCTCGTCAAACGTTGAAGACACATGAGTCAAGGAGCGAAGAGCAGGAGTCAGCTTCAAAGCAACGGAAGGCTAAAGATCGATCGAAAGATAAGCCAATGAATGATACGATCAGTGATGAGATAAGTGGGGGCACGCGCAAGCATGGCAGCCCAAATGATAGTGCACAGATAGCAGTGCAATCAGAACCCCGCAAGCGCAAGCGCTTAATTAAGGAGACTGTCGAAAAGAGTAGCACGGAGAAAAGGACTACTCGCACGCGCAAGCGTGGTCGAAAGTAATCCTCATCACCACAAGATGGAGTGAATGGAGAGAAGGGGTTTTTTTTCAGCTTTCCCCTTATAATCACGCATGAGGTTTTCCCTTTGGGTTTCCCCTCACGAGGATTTTGCTTTTTTGCCTCGAGTGATATGTACTATATGTCATGAGAGGTTTATTGACCCTCAACACGACTGACAAGGTTTCTTTTGTTTTCCTTTGCAGATCAGTGTATTTTTATTTTCTTTTTTATTTTTATTTTCCTTTGGGTTTTCTTTTTTTCCCAAACACCACACACCACAAAGCACCCACGCGTTCCTTTCTTCTCAGGGCGGCTTTCAGCCTTCCCTTGGGAGGGAGTTGTTGCGTATTTGCCTTGTGGATCATAGATAGATGAAGACATGAACTAGCTAGAACTAAGCCACCAGGAACGACATAAGAGATCGTTCCTGGTGGGCCCTAATACAACCTTCTTCTTGTCTCGTTACTTACAAAGTGAGTCTAAACCTTATTTTATCGCAAGGAGAAACTGTTTTTTTGAGGCATGACAATTTCCTCCGCAACTCCTAATGGCATCAACATGAGAAAAAATTCCGAGTCGTGGGTGCATAATGCTATATTCAAAATGTCAAATCTCAGAACTCGAGATCCTCATTCGTTCTTCCAAAATCTGCTTGACCTCCTTTGCCATGGGAATATTGGTCAGCTTTTCGAGAACAGCCCAGTTATGCGTCACCCATCGAGCCTCGGCCTCGGTCCAGACACAGCGCTTGCAACCCTGTTTACCGCCATCCCATCGGTGGTTCCTGGGTACCTCCAACTCTCTCAGTCGTCGGAGGGGCTTTAAGCAGTCCAGACCCTCGGTCAGAGTTAGCAGCAAGATCCTCTGACATTTGGAATCGGCATCAACGACAGGGTTTCGTCGATCTGGCTCTTCATCAACGGCGGCGCCTTCAACTCCCACCACCTCCTCATCTTCATCAATCTTGGATTCAGTCGTAGACTTCTCCAGGTTCAGGACCTCTAGTCTCGACAGTCGAGAGAGTTGTTCCAGAAAAAGGTATTGTCCACGATCACTCTCTCGGCGTGTCTGTCGTACAAAGCCCAGCGAAAGCTCCTTCAAACCTAAACAGACCCAGGACCGGCCACGGTCACGATCACGCTCAAGATTTGATTCCTTGATGTAATCCGCTTTGAAAACCTTAAGGCTGGTGATTGAACAAAGAATGTCCTGAACTTGGGACCCTTTCAGGAGTGAACAATCATCGAGATTTAGAACAGTAACCGTAGACAGATATCCAGGATAGTGATCCTTGATGAGCGTCCAGGAGTCCTCGTCGAAAGTGGTTGAGTTCAGAGATAATTCCTTCAGGGACGATTGGAAAGAGTTGAGAATGATATCCAGATCCTGAATCCTGAACTCGCTCAGACCTAGACCAAGGGATTCCAATTGTTGTTGTCGTCCTTGATAGAATCTACCAGACTTGATCACACGAGCCATCTGCGCCATGGGTCCTTCTTCGACGACTTCTACGTCCTCATAGGTTTCGGAATCGCACTCTACACATACGGTAGCCCATTCCAGACGAACGAGATTAGGGCTGTTGAGGATGAAGAGAAGTTGCAGTCGAATCTGCGCACGATCGGTTCCATACTCATTCGTGATCATAATCAATTCTTGGAGTTTTGTCGGTGGTGCTTGTTCCAGCAGGTCAGTGGCCATACCCAGGTTCTTCCACGCCTCGTATTCCGTATTAAAGAGCTTAAACTCGTACAGAGAGAGAGACAAGACTCGGGACCAGAGAGTGTGGTACTTATCCATGAACACACTCGGAAGACCATGAAAATCCCAGTTCTTAATCGAGAGGCGAGTCAACAATGGTAACTCATGGGCCAGGATCAGTGTCAGTTCGACCGTGTGGAAAGAAGAGAGGGTCAGGTTCGTGATTGTGGCCTGGTGTCGTTCCATAAACGAGAAGATCTCGCGGTCCTTGTAAGCCTTGTTATAGTGCGTGTCGATCTTGAGAACCGCGAGGTTTGGGAAAAAAAGGGGGTTGTCGCCGTCAGTCGGGTCTGGACCGCAGAACTTAGGGAACTTGTGGGAGTAGACCTCGAGGCTGTTGATGAGGGAAGCGTGCTGTCGAAGGTTTGAGAAAGAAGGGCCTATGTCGGGATCATACTCGTCAGGATCATGCCATAGATAGATTCGTTGCCAAAGGAGAAGGCACAGGGTGGTATACCAGTCCTTTGAGACACAGAGAGACGTTTTGAGCGACCTGGTGTTGAGGAATGAGGCAATGTGAAGCAAGATTTCCATGATGGTGACTGGAGATGGGTTGTTGATGGAGGGGAATGTAGCATGTGGAGGAGATGACGATGCTGTCGACATGGCTGATGTGGACTGAGGGTGGCGGATCAACGACGACATGCTGGCATCCTTGGCTGTGGGTATGGTCATGGTCACGGTATGTGTCGAGAATCTAGATTAGAACAAGGCAGAGTTGACCTTTTCTTAGGCAGGATCAGGAAGAGAGGTGGAGGAAGAGAACAAAGGGAATAGGGGGTCAGATATGGGTTTTCAAGGTGTAGACAAAGTATTATTCAAGTTACTAGGTAAGGATCAAACTATTTGGGGTACTATCTCTATCTCCTTCTCTTTAAAAAAATAACGATTTTTTTAGTTAAATCACGTGAGGGCGGAGCCCGAACTAAAAATGTTGTGAGGGCCGTGGCCCTCACCAGTATCTTGCGCGTAGCGCCAGCGCGAAGCGCCTGTGTCTTGCGCGAAGCGCCAGTATTTTGTGAGCGAAGCGAGCGATGGTCACGGGCAAGGCCATCAAGAGTATCTTGCGCGAAGCGCGCCAGTGTCCTGTGAGCGCAGCGAGCGTACGGGCACGGGCTAAGAGGATATGAGGGCGTAGCCCGAATCAAGGGGCTTTGAAGAGGATGTGAGCGCAGCGAGCAATGGTCACGGGCGCGCGCCCTGGCGAGACAATCGAAAGTATCTTGCGCGAAGCGCCAGTATGTTGTGACCGCACGGGTACGAAAGGGAGAAGATGATGTGAGGGCGTAGCCCGAACCAGAGGACCTTTTTTGCGCCAAGCACCCGTACTTTGTAAGCGAAGCGAGCGATGGTCACGGGCAAGGCCATTAAGAGTATCTTGCGCAAAGCGCGCCAGTATCCTGTGAGCGCAGCGAGCGTACGGGCACGGGACAAGAGGATATGAGGGCGTAGCCCGAACCAGAGAAACTTTCTTGCGCAAAGCCCCAGTACTTCGTAAGGGCAAAGCTGTAGCTGTCAGATCCCTATTGCCGCCTGCGGCAAAAGGAAGCGACCGCTGGAGCGTGGCCGTCTGGGCCATCTAGCGCAAAGCGCCAGTATGCTGTGAACGAGCCTTTTCGCAAGCCTACTAAGGAGGCCATCCATGTTCGGCTCCACCAACCATAGACTACAGTATAAAAATATCTGTCAACACCTATTAAAACAGTGTGTTCCTTGAGAGTACAACAAATCTCATCAGCTTTTTCCTTCCACCAGTCTCCATTTTCTACATTCACCACCACTACTTTGTAACATCATCTACTTTAGCTGAGAAAGCCTTGGACATGATCATCTCATATTGGAAAGGAAATTACTATCTGTAATATCCAGGATCCAATATGAGATGATCATGTCCAAGGCTTTCTCAGCTAAAGTAGATGATGTTACAAAGTAGTGGTGGTGAATGTAGAAAATGGAGACTGGTGGAAGGAAAAAGCTGATGAGATTTGTTGTACTCTCAAGGAACACACTGTTTTAATAGGTGTTGACAGATATTTTTATACTGTAGTCTATGGTTGGTGGAGCCGAACATGGATGGCCTCCTAAAAAGCAAGAAATCCTCTGGCGTGATGTAGAGCAAAGGGCAGTCAAGGATATCTTGAATATACTGCGCGTGAGGGTGACCCGAGAGAATAATGAATACTAACAAGGCCAGGGGGATGGCTCCTCAGCTACTAAGATGACTATCTAATAAGGGAGGTCAGCTGGGCCCAGCTGGGACCAGGGATATTATTCTTTATGGCACAACAGGAAACTCCACAGGTATGAGCTCTACATTCCCCAAGCATGCCATTGGCCACAGGTAGTTGTGAAAAATTTACAGTCACACTACACTTGAAAAAGGAAAAAGGTAATAGGCAAGTGGCACCCTTATCTTTAAACGAGTCTTCTTCAAAGACCCTTCAAACACCCTTCAAAGACCCTTCCAAGACCCACACCCCTCACCCCAGACCCCCTTACAGCAACTTCCGGCACCCGTGGCATCGCCCACGGGCAACCTTTCTAGTCTCTTTCTCTTTAAAAAAATAACGATTTCTGTATATCACGTGAGGGCGGAGCCCGAACTAAAAATGTTGTGAGGGCCGTGGCCCTCACCAGTATCTTGCGCGTAGCGCCAGCGCGAAGCGCCTGTATCTTGCGCGAAGCGCCAGTATCCTGTGAGCGAAGCGAGCGTACGGGCACGGGACAAGAGCATATGAGGGCGTAGCCCGAATCAAGGGACTAAAAAGAGGATGTGAGGGCGTAGCCCGAACCAGAGGAACTTTCTTGCCCAAAGCGCCAATATTTCGTAAGGGCAAAGCTATGGCTGTCAGATCCCTGTTGCCGCCTGCGGCGAAAGGGACCGCTGGAGCGTGGCCGTCTGGGCCATCTTGCGCGAAGCGCCAGTCTGTTGTAAACGAGCTTTCTAAAAAGCAGTCCGCTCTCTGTTTTGTTTTCTTTTTTTTTTGGGTCATGGGTTGGATCTTACTTCTTCCTTCATTCCCGAATCCTTCCTCCTTCATCGCCGCTTCACTCTCAAGCTCAATTCCTCTCTCTCTTTGCATCTTTCCCCACACGCATAACGATAACGACACAGAGGTAAACATTGCTAATCAGGAAAACGCAATCAACAAGCATCTCCATCAACCTCAACCAAGACACTAATTAATTCGCCCTCTGCTATCAACAAATGTAGATGCCCAGAGTTGCTATCTGTCCGGCTTGCCTTCAAGAAGGCCATTCACGTTCTTCAAGTAAAGACTGCATGCTGAATGCGCGAAGGTATGTTTGACATACGTTTCTGACTGAGATTGTAGTTTCTATGCCTCTCATGGCTGCAACTAACCTTTTTTTTTTTAAAAAAAAAAATTAAATCTATTAGGCTGGCAACGCTGATCGATCAACTTGAAAGAGACGCCTATATTGCGCGCGTTCGTGCGCAATCGCTAAACATTGAGCCACGCGTTGCTCCCCCCGCCCCTGTTCTTGGCCTTGCACCTCGACCACCACCGCCTACTTACGTACCGCTCGCTCGGAGGAAGGTCTTCTCGGAAGACTTGATTAGAGGACCGGATGTTGTTGATGGCCGTCACAAGATCGATCGGATGATTTCATGTCCGCACTGCAAGGCACGAGTTTGGATTCAGGAACGGAGTGGCGGTAGCAAGCAATTCCCGCTATTTTCGATATGCTGTTTACAGGGACGAGTCCACATTCCAGAGATCGCCGCGGATCCAGGGCTCTTGGAGTTTATTAGCGAGCAGTCTGCTGCAGGAAACACATTTCGCGACAACATTCGAAAATACAACTCTGCATTGTCCTTCACCTCCATGGGCGTCTCTACCGATCTTGATCTTGCTAATGCACGAGAGGGTGTGTATACATATCGGATCCAAGGAGCAGTTGTACATGAGCTTGGTCCGTTGCGAGCCCGTGAGGGCGAGGAACCGACCTTTGCTCAGATCTACTTTCACGATCCGAACGAGCAGGCCGCTCGCCGTCAGGAGATCTTTCCTGATGTTTTCGATGAGGTTCGGCTACGAGAGATCCAAACAATACTGGAGACCAACCGGTTTTGCCTTGCGTACAAGAATATCCGAGAGCTTGAAGCAGAGCATGGGCCTATCGAGGAAATCAGGATTGTGTTGAAGGCTGCGAGAGAGACCAATGGGCGCAGACAGCGGCAGTACGACCTTCCCTCAGCTAATGAGATTGCTGTCCTAATGCCAGGAGATGATACAGCTACCGAGCCCAGGGACATTGTTATCCAAGGCAGGAATGGATACTTGAAGAGGATCGATGAAACTCATCCTGACTACGATCCAATGCAATATATACTTTTGCATCCTCGAGGCGAAGATGGCTGGAAATTCAAGACCTATTTCTTAAGGCCGAGGCAGGCATATCCGTTACAAGACGAAGCGGTTGATCCAGGAGAAGCAGGAGATCCACAGGGGAACGACTTGGAAGACCCTAATGCCGAAGCTATGGAGGAATCCGATCATGACGCTGAGGAGGTGGAGGAGGAGGTGGAGGAGGAGGAGATGTGGGAGGAGGTGTGGGAGGAGGGTGAGGAGGGTGAGGAGGTGGTGGAGGTGGTGGAGGTGGTGGAGGTGGTGGAGGAGGGTGAGGAGGGTGAGGGGGATGAGGAGGGTGAGGAGGGTGAGGAGGATGAGGAGGGTGAGGAGGGTGAGGAGGTGGTGGAGGAGGGTGAGGAGGGTGAGGAGGTGGTGGAGGAGGGTGAGGAGGGTGAGGAGGTGGTGGAGGAGGGTGAGGAAGAGGTGGAGGAGCACCAAGGCGTGGACAAGTCTGTTACGGCGCGTGCTTACTACGCCTATCGTCTCCAAGTGCGTCCCGTTAGTGACACCGATTCGCGGTGTTATTTTTGGCTGTTTGGTCGTCTTTGCCAGCAGTATGTGGTGGATCAATACGCAAAGATCGAATCCGGAAGATTGGCGTACATCAAGAATAACCAGAAAAAACTCCGCATCGACCTCTACAAGGGCCTCATGGATGCCATGCAGAAAGACCATGCAGCCGGCGGCACCGGCAAGTTTATCGTGCTGCCTTCTTCCTTTACCGGCGGTCCTCGACATATGGCCGCGCTTTACCAGGATGCGATGACTATGGTCCGCCGCTTGGGCAAGCCGGATCTATTCATCACTTTTACCTGCAATCCCAAGTGGCCCGAAATCGAGAGCGAGTTGATGGAAGGTCAGAAAGCAGCCGAGAGACCCGACTTGATAGTTCGAGTCTTTCATATCAAGCTCCAGGCTTTCCTGAATGACATTATCAGGAAGAAAGAAAAGGGCATTTTTGGCAAGGTTTGTTACATCTCAGTGTCTGTTCACTTTCTTTATTTTTTTCTATCTAAAGTAGTTGTTAGTCCTATGTATATAGTCATATGGATCAATAAAGAACTTTTTTCTCACCATTTCCTCTTTCTTATTGTTCATATTACAAGGTCATTGCCTATACCTACGTGATCGAGTTTCAGAAGCGCGGCTTGCCTCACGCCCACATGCTGCTCATCCTGGAAACAGCAAGCAAGATCAAGACCATCGACGACATTGATGCCACAGTCTCTGCCGAGATTCCTGACCCTGAGACGTGTCCTCTTTTATATGAGACAGTAACGTCGTCAATGATCCACGGTCCCTGTGGTGCGCAAAACCCGACGGCTCCCTGTATGTCAACCAAGGTCGTCGATGGATCAGAAGTCCTCTACTGCACCAAGAACTATCCTCGGCCATTGCTGGAAGAGACGGTTGTAAACAATCAAAGCTATCCTCAGTACCGGAGGAGGCCCAACGGTCGAACCTTCAGAAAAAACAATTTCACCGCAGACAACAGCTGGGTCATTCCTCACAACCCGTACCTGTCTACAAAGTACAACGCTCACATCAATGTCGAAGTGTGCTGCTCCGTCGCCGCTGTCAAGTATCTCTACAAGTACGTCTACAAGGGTCATGACAGAACCATGATCGCTCTTCATCCTGCCGTGGCGCGTCATCGTCCCAGACGCGGACCCAACGATATCAATGAGATCGATAACTATCGAGATGCGAGATATGTGTCTTCCTGCGAGGCCCTCTGGAGGATATTCAAATTCAAGTTGCACGGACGTTCCCCCACAATCCAGAGGCTGCAGGTACACTTGGAGGATCATCAGATTGTCCTTTTTGATGACGACGACAACCTGGAGGATGTTGTCGATGCGCAAAAGGACAGTTGCTTGATGGCTTACTTCAAGCTGAACCAGAATGACCCCGAGGCACGAGAATACACATATTCCGATATTCCCAAACACTATAGCTGGCAAAGCCGCACCCACAGCTGGAGGAGACGCACCAGAGGCTGCAGCGTCATGACCCGTCTGTTATTTGTACATCCAAAGGATCGCGAGCGCCACGCCCTTCGACTGTTACTTTTACATGTCAAAGGCGCCACCAGCTTTCAATACCTCAGGACTGTGCCCGATCATAACGACAACACCCGACAAATCATCTATGACACCTTCAGAGAGGCAGCCTTGGTTCGCCAACTGTTCAAAGATGATCAAGCATGGTTCGACCTTCTTGAAGAAGCCATTGTGGCCCAGATGCCCGCCCGTTTCCGTCACCTTTTTTCATGGGTTCTATGCCACTGCGATCCATCGGCCCCTTTGAACCTATGGCTGCGATTTGCAGGCGACCTTTCATACGACTACCTTCGCCGTCTGCGCCTTGCCAACCCTGTTCAAAATATTCCCTTGGCTCCAGTCAACGCTGCAGTCGACGCAGTCGACGCGGCAGTTGACGCTCCCTTACCTCCAGTCGATCCCCCCTTACCTCCAGTCGATCCCCCCTTACCTCCAGTCGATCCTCCCTTACCTCCAGTCAACGCTGCAGTCGACGCTCCCCTACCTCCAGTCGATCCTCCCTTGGCTCCAGTCGAAGCTGCAGTCGACGCAGTCGACGCGGCAGTCGACGCTCCCTTACCTCCAGTCGACCCTCCTCTGGGCCATGATGAAATACGCGCAAGAAATGCTGCTCTGGCGGACATCAATAGGATCCTGATCGAAATGGACGAAAACTCTGGCCTTGACAAATTCCCTGAATTGCATCGGCTGTTCACAGGCGACAACATTGACGACCACATTGATGACCTCAACGACATTCACCTTCCCCCTCCCCCCAACAACCACGACCTCCTTAATCCAGGTCAACGAGCCGCCTTTGAAAGAATCGTCGATGCTATCGAAGGCCGCCCTACCCCTAAAAAAATCTTTTTTATCGACGGCCCTGCTGGAACCGGAAAGTCCTTCATCTACAACACCTTGATCGCTCATGTCCTTGGTCTCGGCAGAAAAATAATCACCGTCGCCTCCTCTGGAATCGCCGCCTTGATCCTCCATGAAGGCCGCACCGCTCACTCCACCTTCAAGATTCCCCTCAAAGTCTCGGAAACCTCTACCTGCAACATTCCTGTAAACGACGTCCTGGCCGAAAGGATTCGTGACGCCGCCGCCATCATCTGGGATGAGGCTCCAATGACTCATCGCCATACCTTTGAGACCGTTGATAGATCCCTCCGAGACGTCATGAAAGTTGACTTGCCTTTCGGAGGCAAAATTGTCATCTTTGGAGGTGACTTTCGCCAAGTTACCCCCGTTGTCCAGCGTGCCACCCAAAGACAAATCGAGGATTCAAGCCTTCGATTCTCCAAGTTTTGGCCCCACGTCGAATCTCTCATTCTCACACAGAATATGAGAGTCGCTCAAGACCCGGAAAACGAGGAATTTATTCAGTTTCTTCTTCGCATCGGTGAGGGACGAGAGCCTACCGTCACTTCCGGACAACATAACGATTACATCAAAATCCCCACCCAGTTCCTCTTTCAGCCCATTCCTCCCAACGCCGACAACGAACCCCAAAGGCAGCTCATCCGCACAATCTACCCTGGCCTTGATACCGCTGCACCTACAGCCGAGGTTATGGCTGACCGCGTCCTCCTCACTTGCCTCAACGCCGAAGTCGATCGATTGAACGATTTAGCAACACAGATGATGCCTGGCGAGCCCGTCGTCTATAATGCCATGGACTGTATCCCAGACGAGGACTCTGCCGAAGCTTGCCACTATACCCCAGAGTTTCTCAACACTCTTTCGCCCAATGGTTTACCTCCCTACATGCTTGAGCTCAAGGTCGGTCAGCCCATTATCCTTCTTCGAAACATTCATCCCGCGCGAGGTCTGTGCAATGGCACCCGCCTTATCGTTCGACAACTCGGACGCTCACTGATTGGCGCCAACATCATGACCGGTATTAACCGTGGACAATTTATCCTCATTCCTCGCGTTCCTCTAACCAATGCCGATGATGACCTCGCCTTCCCAATCAAGTTCCAAAGGACCCAGTTCCCCATCAAGCCCGCCTTTGCCATGACCATCAATAAGGCCCAGGGCCAAACCCTTCACCAAGTTGGACTCTACCTCCCCAAACCCGTCTTTGGCCATGGCCAGTTGTACGTTGCTCTCTCACGCTGCACCACTCCAAAAAACCTGAAAATCCTCATTGAGAATGGGGACATCCAAGGCAGACAAGGCGTATATACCCGTAATGTTGTATTCAAGAGATTTTTTGAAGAATAAATACCTTTACACCCCTCTTAATAACCCCAAGCACCCGTGGCATCGCCCACGGGCAACCTTTCTAGTCTCTATCTACTAATACAAAGCGACTGCACCGATCACCTGATATACGTAAATCATGTGATGATCTTTCTTTCTCTTTTTCAATGTGTGTGTGTGTGGTGTGTGTTTGGTGTATGTGTGCAAGTGTGCGTTTTTTTAGTTTAAAGTTAATTAAATTAAAAATGAGAGATGGATGGGGGTTGCAATCAGAGCCATACCGGTAAGCAGATCTGCCGGTAAGCATGTTAAAATGCGACTGCGGAATGAGAGCCATGCCGGTAAGAAGATCTGCCGGTAAGCAGTAAGCATGTTAAAATACGAAAATGGAGAATGGAGAGAGTAGAGCCGATGGCTTTTCTTTCACTTTCACGGACAAGCATATTTTCTTTCCTTTCCTTTCCTTTCCTTTCCTTTCCTTTCCTTTCCTTTCCTTTCCTTTCCTTTCCTTCCTCTTTTTTTTTTTTTTTTTTTTTTTATCTGTCAGTAGCCAGTATGCCTTCCACTCGCTCTCACCGTGTCACTTTTACTACCCTTCCACCCCCGATGTCTCTCCTTCTACGACCTTTACAGGATACAGACGGACCAAGGCGACCAACTCAACAAGGTCGATCTACTGCTACCGCGCCCTCTACTTCCTCCACTCTGCACTCCCTTTCCACCAAATGTACCACCACTATCACCGCCAAATTCAATGCCATCACCCCTTACTCTTCCTCCTCATTCCTCCTCCTCTTCTTCTTCCTCCTCTTATTTTTTCCCCTCTTTTCTCTCTTTTCCCTCCTCTTCCTCCTCCATCAGTAGGTGTGCCAAGTATCGTGGACGTGGAACCGGTCTCCAAAGGTCGACAAGCTGTTACTGCCCCTACTATAAATGAAAACAAACAGTAATTTTAGGGCAAACAGACCACAATTGCTCGGATTGCCGCCTCTTTGCAGCACAACTCCTAATTTATAATAGCGATAACTGCGAAACAAGCTTTGATACTATTTCAGACGAGGGTGCTTACGCTGCAATTGCTGACGTGGTTCAACAGTTCGAGACTACAAGTCAGACAACGGTTGAGTGGGAGGGTGAAGGGAGTGAAGATGGGTCATCGATCAGGCGGCGGAGGCATTGGTAACGGGAGAATGCTTCCAGCCTAAGGCCTACTATTATGATCCATTTAGGTAACATAAGCAACAACGACGACCTGCTGAAGGAGAAAAGCCCGCTGACACAGGTTGTCCCAGTTACGCATGATTGTAGCAGCCACGCATGGTTCCAGCCCGGCGCCAACCATTCCGACCCATTTAGGTAACATGAGCGAGCTATTGCCATCGCATTGCATGGTGCTCCTCAGTCCTCTGCTATGATATGTAATACTTGCAGAGAACTCCGTCACCATTGTTTACAACTCATCCGGATTGCCTTATGAGCAGACAGCGCATGATCGTTGCAGAATCTCTTGCTCCTACTCCTTCCACGATCCTTGCTGCTTCCGTTGCTCCTGTTGCTCCTGCTGATCTAAGTGTTTTTGGAAATAGAATAGCTGTTAAGAATCAGGACAACACAGTGTACATGATCATGGGATCGATGAGCGTGGTATGCTCTAATTGTGTGCTTTACATTGGATAGAGGTAACCGTCTACGATATTACCTACAACTATTCTACATCCTCCTTTATTTTTATTGATACCCGATTTAATCACTTCTTTTGAAAACGCAGGAGTGTGTTGGACGTACAATCGCCAATCTACGCTTCTCTACTGTCTAAGAGTCAAAACGCCGGTCATTAAGCTTCCCTTGATGAATTACAAAGCCTTTCAGAGGTGGTACCTTTTTCTCCGGGCTATTTCTTGCAACCATCCGGACCTTCAACAATGCCATTGCCTTTACGTCCTTTGGTACCAGCTCAAAGAACCGCGACATGCATTGACAGAGGGAAGCAAAAAGAAAAAAGGTATTGCAAGTGCGATAGAAGACTTTGAAAGGATGGAGATATGGCACGTACGTTGCAAGGGCGACGGTCGAATAGGGGAAGACCCAAGAAATAACAGCTCGAGAAGAAGGCGGGTTTGAGCAAGGGAGGGAAACCGACAGGGACAGGATTTGGCCCGCCAAGGCAACGAGTCGATTTGTCAAACAAAGTCTGAGTGACGCGGACGAGAAGGTTGTACAACATTTACATGGTAAGATGGTATTGCATTTAAAGGAAAGAAAGGAGACTGCTGTATAATATCTTTGACCCGAGATCTCGACTCATCACACCTGACAGGTCGCGTTGGGGATGCGGGGGGCTGGCTCGGTGTTCGCCACTTTATGGCATTCATACGACCCAAGTTGTGTAACTATAGGCATTCGGGCTCCCAGGGGTCCCGTCTCACACCTCCTTCCCGTGGCCATGGCTTGGATCAGTCAGGCCTGGCACGCCGTCACGAGTTGTGGAAATATGACGTCAAAAAATAAGGAAGGGAGGGCAAAACGAAAAAAAAAGTGAAGGCAGAAAAAAAAATCAAATAGAAAAGCGAGAGAGAAATGAGGAACTGACAATCATAAATAAACTTTGCAATAATCAACCACCACCACTTTTTTGTCAATTTACACTTGCCCCACACCTCCGCGAGCGAAGCCGCGGGTACCATCTCTTTCTCTTTAAAAAAATAACGATTTCTGTATATCACGTGAGGGCGGAGCCCGAACTAAAAATGTTGTGAGGGCCGTGGCCCTCACCAGTATCTTGCGCGTAGCGCCAGCGCGAAGCGCCTGTGTCTTGCGCGAAGCGCCAGTATTTTGTGAGCGAAGCGAGCGATGGTCACGGGCAAGGCCATCAAGAGTATCTTGCGCGAAGCGCGCCAGTGTCCTGTGAGCGCAGCGAGCGTACGGGCACGGGCTAAGAGGATATGAGGGCGTAGCCCGAATCAAGGGGCTTTGAAGAGGATGTGAGCGCAGCGAGCAATGGTCACGGGCGCGCGCCCTGGCGAGACAATCGAAAGTATCTTGCGCGAAGCGCCAGTATGTTGTGACCGCACGGGTACGAAAGGGAGAAGATGATGTGAGGGCGTAGCCCGAACCAGAGGACCTTTTTTGCGCCAAGCACCCGTACTTTGTAAGCGAAGCGAGCGATGGTCACGGGCAAGGCCATTAAGAGTATCTTGCGCAAAGCGCGCCAGTATCCTGTGAGCGCAGCGAGCGTACGGGCACGGGACAAGAGGATATGAGGGCGTAGCCCGAACCAGAGAAACTTTCTTGCGCAAAGCCCCAGTACTTCGTAAGGGCAAAGCTGTAGCTGTCTGATCCCTATTGCCGCCTGCGGCAAAAGGAAGCGACCGCTGGAGCGTGGCCGTCTGGGCCATCTAGCGCAAAGCGCCAGTATGCTGTGAACGAGCCTTTTCGCAAGCCTACTAAAAAGCAAGAAATCCTCTGGCGTGATGTAGAGCAAAGGGCAGTCAAGGATATCTTGAATATACTGCGAGTGAGGGTGACCCGAGAGAATAATGAATACTAACAAGGCCAGGGGGATGGCTCCTCAGCTACTAAGATGACTATCTAATAAGGGAGGTCAGCTGGGCCCAGCTGGGACCAGGGATATTATTCTTTATGGCACAACAGGAAACTCCACAGGTATGAGCTCTACATTCCCCAAGCATGCCATTGGCCACAGGTAGTTGTGAAAAATTTACAGTCACACTACACTTGAAAAAGGAAAAAGGTAATAGGCAAGTGGCACCCTTATCTTTAAACGAGTCTTCTTCAAAGACCCTTCAAACACCCTTCAAAGACCCTTCCAAGACCCACACCCCTCACCCCAGACCCCCTTACAGCAACTTCCGGCACCCGTGGCATCGCCCACGGGCAACCTTTCTAGTCTCATATATTAAAATCAATGTCTCTTTATCACATGATATACACCAATTTTCTGTAATTGCATAATTGCACACCGGCGTGACGTCTCCATCCTCGACATCATGTTATCTTCCTTTTTTTACCCCCTTCTTTTCTTTTACAACAACAAAAACTGCAACAGAAAGCAACAAACAACAATAGCAACAACAGCAAGCAACAAACGACACCAGAAACAAAAAAGACATCCACCAGCATGGCATGGACAAAATGAGACATGAGAATGCAGACGCAGCATGGAATGGACAGACATGAGGATGCAGCTTGGCATGGACAGACATGAAGATGCAGCTTGGCCCTTTTTTTTTTTTTGAAAAAATGCACCAGACTCATGATGTTAACACCAAAGTGAGAACGTCACTATCAGAGTGGGTTGCGTACGCATATTACCCCCTCTAAGGTGTGAAATAAAATATTCCTCTCTTTCTTTCCATTGACATATTCGACCATACACCATCCTTTTCAGCATGGACAGACATGAGGACTCAGCTTGGCATGGACAAACACGAAGACGCGAGCACACATACCACAAGGAAGAACAAGAATGAAGAGAACACAGACGCCAATCTACTGAGCATGGTCAGTGAACAGTAGGGTAACGGTATGTCGTGGCACAAGGAGAGTGAAGAGGTTGTATTATTTCTCTTTTAGAAAAGGGTAAGCGTCTCATAATTCTCAGTATCGATTCTCATTAATCCTTGACCATATTTTGACATATCTTCTACAGTCTCAAGTTTTATCCTCTTCAACATGCGCAAACCATCCACGCCTCTTTATACCCGTACCGGAACCCGTTCTTCTGCTGCTGCTCCAAAGTAAGTCTATGTCAGTGTCTATATGCAACTATGTTATTTATGTTCATTTCTGTTCATCCCTGACCTTTAGTACTGTTTCCTACTTATCGCAGGCAACAGTCCTCTTTGAGCTCTAAGGTCTTGGTTCGGCTGCTGCAGCGCATTGTAAAGGGCGCACCACTCTCAATAATCGCAGGCGCTGCAATACAGACGATACGTAGAACGATAATGCAACTATCGTGAATGTCTCTGATCCAACCCCTGATGTCCCCGTCAACAACATGACCTCTGATATCGACAGCAGAAGCATCTTGATCTCAACGGCTCCTGTTCACGACCCTGTCCCCGACAACATTACGTATTTTGAGGATGCGTATACACACCTCCGGGGTTTCAAGCCCAAGGTTGCCACTGTTGTTCCCCACCCCAACGCCAACTTCAAAGGTAAGTGGACGTCGATTAAGGGTCTTTTTCAGGACCAACTTAACTCAAGACCAGAAGCAGGAGCAGGAGCAGAGGCAGAAACAGGAGCAGGAGCAGGGGCAGAAGCAGGAGCAGAAGCAGGTTGCAAAAAACGTCTCTAGCAACAATACACCTACTATCGCCGTCCCTGTCACTGGTCAGGACACGGACAGAGACTATGGGTTCAATGACGACAATGATTTCATTGACGTCCTGAGTGATTTGCTGACGAATGGCAATTTGACAATGTCTTTTCAATAGACATTTACGATGCCTACCAAAACGGCACCATCAATAGTGATCGCCCGCCCATTGTTGGGACAACCTCGGTTAAGTTGGACAAGCGACGGCGAATGATTGTTGAAGAGGAGACTGATGAGGAATCGGAAGCGGCACCATCATCCACCACCATTACCACCAGCACCACCAGCACCACCAGTACCACCAGCACTAGCGGTACTAATTCCAACGCCAACGTCTGCGGCTCCAACAGCATCACGAACACGCGCACGCCAGTTCCCACCTCCAGAAGCATGTGCACCAAGTGTGGGTGTGATGGCCGGAATCCTGTCGGCCACCTTGAACATCTTGCCAGGTCTTTTGGGACTAAGAGGGCGACCTTGGATGCCTGTGCCGGAAGGTGTAACCAAATAGAACTGGCCGATAATCTCCCGACAGAGATCGACAATAGCTGGGTCGTGCCTCACAACCTTTGGCTGGCAACCAAGTTCAACACCCACCTCAATGTCGAGATATGGTTTTCCGTCTCTGCCGTGAAATATTTATACGAGCACATCCGTAAGGCATGTCTTTTGTTCATTGCCCCCTTATTTCTATCAAAGCAAAAGAAACAATAGTATCGCAGCACAGAAGTCAAAGCATCAATGGACATACACAAATTTCTATTTTTCATTTTTCATTTTCCCAATGGACCGAGCAGAGCCAAGATCGCCCTCGAAAAAGAAGGGTCTTCTGTTTGCCTCCACTGATCAATCCCATCGTCGTCTTTGCATCCACCAGCACCAACACTAGCACTAGCACTAGCACCAGCACCAGCAGCAGCGCCGCCACTGCTACAGCTACCGCTACAGGGTATAACACCACCGCCACTGAAGGCTCAATCGCTGCACACCAAAAAAAATGCAGCAAGCAAGGAGGTACTTTTTTTGCGCATTTTTTTCCCTGGATGTCTGACCATTGCAACACCTTGCTTACTATTTTTTCTCACTCTCTTTTTGTTTGCTATCGTTTGTATAATAGCATCCTTCACGCATCGAGATTCGCGAATTTCGCGATATGAGATACCTCTCTTCCCATGAAAGCATGTGGCGCGTCCTTGGATATCCTTTGTACGGTCGTTCACCTGCTGTGCAACGTCTACAGGTCCATCTCATAGGCCAGCACAACGTCACATACGCGGATCTACTTTGTGTCGCCCGCCGTAACAACGACAGTCAACTGATGGCCTACTTTAAGCTGAACCAAGAGGACAAGGACGCACATAAATATACATACGCCGAGATTCGCGAGCATTACACCTACGACCAAAACAATCGCAAGTGGGACAAGGGGCATCAAAAGGACACCCTCAAGATTGCCCGGATCTACTTTGTCCAGCCTAAGGACGGCGAGAGGTTCTGTCTCCCTTCTCTGGCCGCCTTTCCCACTATGCCACAAGACATCAGCGACAGCATTCTCCGCTACATCCCAAAGTCCGCCTCTGACCACAGCGAAAAATCGCATGAAGAGCTCGCCAAGCTGGCGGGCCCTCACATTCAAACCATGAATGTCGAGCATCGGGTAATATTTGACGAAGTCATCGCCTCTGTCTCCACACCCGTCCGCCCCCAAAGGACCGACCTCTATTTTATTGACGGACCAGGTGGCACCGGCAAATTCTTTCTCTACAACACACTGATTGAACAAATCAGTGGTGTTCTGAAAAAGAATGTTGTTGTCCTCGCGTCATCCGGTATAGCAGCTCTGATCCTTCATGGTGGACGCATTGCACACTCTGTCTTCAAGTTCCCCAATCCAGTTTTCAAAGACTCGACCTGAAATATCACCCGCGAGCAACAAGTCGGATCCATTATTCATGCGGCCGACCTCATCATCTGGGACGAGGTACCCATGATGCATCGAAATGTCTTTGAGTCTGTGGACCGGATTATGGATCGACCCTTGGTTCCTTTCGGCGGAAAGATTGTCGTGTTCGGTGGTGACTTTCAACAGGTGTTGCCGGTGGTTGTTCATGGATCTCAGTCTCAAATCGAAGGCGCATGTCTAAAGATGTCTGGCACCATTTGGCCCAAGGTCAAGGCACTCAAGCAAACTCGCAATATGCGAGTCATGGAGGACAAGAGCAGCTCTTTTTCTTCCGTCGATTTTTTGCTACATGTGGGTGAAGGCAAGGAGCAGACATTTTCCTTGGCGACTCTGATGATTATATCAGGATTCCAGACGACATCCTTTTTACGCCACATGGACCCAATCTCAACAACGAGCACGAGATCCAACTTATCCGCACCATCTACCCCAATATCTCCATCGGCAACTTTGCACCTCACGACATCAAGCGCACCGCTATTTTGACAACACTGAACAAGGATGTCAATTACATGAACAACCTCCCGACCACACTACTTCCTGGCAAGGCAACAGAGTACCTTGGCCAAGACTCCGTTCCGGATTCAGATACCAACGGCGTCGCCAACTATCCTACAGAGTATCTCAACTCTTTGGACCCCACTGGATTACCTCCCTACTATCTGGTGCTGAAAGTTGGCATGCCCATCATTCTCCTCCGAAATGTGGACCAAAAAAAAGGACTCTGCAACGGAACTCGCTTGATTGTCCGCCGGCTCAGGCCACGCTGCATCATGGCGACAATCCTAACGGGACCTTTTGCCACCGACTTGGTCTTCATCCCACGAGTGCCGATTTTAACAACAGACGACAAGTCCTCCCCGATCACATTCAAGAGACGACAGTTCCCGGTCAGGCCTGCCTTTGCCATGACGATCAACAAGGCGCAGGGTCAGACCCTTGAAAATGTCGGACTCTATCTCCCTACTCCTGTGTTCACACACAGTAAGCTTTATATTTCTCTTTCTTGATGCGCAGACATCAAAAATGTCAAAGTTCTTATGATCCATGGCAGCATCCCCGAGCTTGAGGGCACATACACTAGAAGTGATGTCTATAAGAGAGTTCCGTAATCATACCCTACACCATAGAATCGATCAAAATGTTAAAAGAGTGAACAATGCTCGCCCGTTCTTTAGATCAGTCCTCTCATCCTTTTTGCTGGCTCATTTTTTTATTCCTAATACTAGCGAATTGCCCTTGTGTTAATATAATTTATTCTTAAGATGAGTGTTTGTAAATGATAAAGGAATGCAGTGTAATGGGGGATGTAGTGTAAATGGATTAAGGGTTACCAAGCTGATTTAAATACAATATTTCTTGTGTAGGATCCATCTGGTGCTGAAAATGGAGAGTTAGGGAAGAGTGTTGGTCGTATTTGTGTTGGGTTATCGAGTATTAGAACTTTCAAGTTGTTGGGGTTAGAGCATCTCGAAAGTGCCACATAGAGTTGTCCATGTGTAAAAACAGATAGGGGTAAATATATACCGGTGGTTGTTAATGTTTGTCCTTGAGCCTTATTAATAGTGAGGGCAAATGCTAGTCTGATGGGAAATTGAAGTCGGGTAAATTTGATAGGTGATGTACCGTCGTCGTTTGTTGTGAGAGGAATGCGGGATATGAGGACAATGTTGTAGGTAAACGATCCAGGCAAGATTTTCGCCTCGATGACATATTTTTTAAGGTTGGTGATCTGTAGTCGCGTTCCATTGCACATCCCTCGTTTTGTTGAGATATTGAGGAGTAGGATAATTGGCTGTCCTACTTTTAGTGTAAGTTTGTGTGGTGGTATAGAGGAGATGTCAAGCGTGTTGAGGAATTCTGGTGGAAAGTGAACAGCTTGATTTGGATTGATGTCCGTGTAGTCGACACTTGTGTACGTTTCATGTAATAGGATTGTAGATTGCCTCCTGCTTTTGGCTGCCTTGTTCCTTACTTCCTTGTTAATATCTTGTGTGTCTGTCTTACACACTACCCCTGCTTATTATTACCTCACCATAATCCCTCATACCATAGACGTATAAATACCCTATCCCTCCTGTACAATAAACCTCATTCCTTCTTGCCCTTTCCTCTTGTCCCCACACCCTCTTGTCTCTTTCCCTTGCTATTATCCTTGCCTCTTGCCTTCCTTCCTTGCCATCACCCTTGTCTCTTCTCTCTTGCTCTGCTCCTATTACGTTTCAGCTTTATCTGAGTGGAACATATCGGTAGCAAGAGTGTTGATTTTGTTGATGTCAACATTTAGAGGACAGAGAATCGCTCTGTCTTCAAAAATGTCAGGGGAAATGTTGGTAAGTCGATATCTGGGAAGGTGGTGCGTATCAACTGTTGTTCATAGCTGTCGTTGATGTTGACTCCTGTTGGGTGAAGGATGATGTTGTCTGGTATCTTAACGTAATCGTGGTGGTTGCCATCGCTGTACATTGTCTCTGTGCCGTTGCCAATTCTGAGAAGGTAATCGATGTATGGTTGATGCTCGTCGTTGTTTCTGATCCTTAAGTTTTTGGTGAGCTTGAGGACGGTGATATGGTTCCAGATAGTTGTTGATTTTTTTAAGGATGCATTTATGACGTCGGACTCTGATCCATGTAAAACGATTGGGAGTATCTGTCGGAAGTCGCCTCCAAATACGATAACTCTGCCGCCGAACGGTATGTTTGTTGCCTCTGTCAAGTGGCGAAACGTTTTGTCGACTGCCTCAAATACTTTGTTGTGAAGCATGGGCGCCTCATCCCAAAAGACAGCTGCTGCATTGATGACGGCTTTACCAAGGATACTATTTCTGGTAAGGAAAGTTGTTGTTTTGTCGGTTATGTTGAGGGGAATGCTGAATGCTGTATGGGCTGTATGTCCTTGGTGCAAGATTATTGAGGCGATTCCTGAAGATGCGACGACTACGACCGGCCTTTGTTGATGTCCGCGTATGTACTCGATAAGAGTATTATATAAAAAGTTTTTTCCTGTTCCTCCAGGGCCATCAATAAAAAATAGTCGCTTAAATGTCCTTGAGGAGATCGTAGCGATGATTGTGTTGATGACAGTTGCCTGTTCAGGTGTTAACAGACGAAGGTGGATTGTTGCTAGTTGTGCATATTCCTGTACTGTTGGTTCATGGTGAGTACGATCTTGGCTGGTAGTGTTGTTCCAGGGATAATTGATAATATTGTCGTGTGTGTGTTGAGGCATGGTTGGGTATTTGTCGAGGCTCGATTCCATATCGTTGAGTAAACTGTTGATATGGAAGAGTGCATTGTATCTGGCATCAATTATGGCTTGTGGATCGTCAGGACTGTAGAGTTAACATTGTTGCGCCTTATGAAAAATATTAAATAATAGTAGAGTAATATCAACAGTATTGTGCCTTTCTTACAAAATGAGGCAAAAAAATTAAAACTAATCCAACAAAATTCAGTGGAGAGCGGAGTGTACACAGGCGCGGAACAAAATTTTAGTTGTGAACAGCAACTTAATCAGGGTTTAGTTGTTCGAATTAATTATTTTGGTTGCAAGGCGCAATAGGTGTAAGGCTAATAAAACAAAGAGCGGAATCTGTTCATCCAGGGATGGCGAGTACTTGTGTTCTTTTCGTTTATTGTGATATATATGATTATAACTCACCTTATAGAGAAAGTCGACAGACAGGTCGTTGGCATATAGAGTCCAGAGCTTCTTTGGATCGGATGGGCTGCAGCAACAGAGGATCATTGCAAATAGGTATCGGAGATGTCGTGGGTGTTGTAGCGCATTTGCTTCTCTTAAGCAGTTGATCCATTCAGCATCGTTTGTCAAAAGACCCCGTGCTTGAGCGGCAGCCCAGAAAGAAGGATAGATGATGCCTTTGTACGTCCTGAGTTCCTCAAAGCCTTTAGCGCCGGTAACATGCATGAGTAGCACTCTAAGCATGTATCGTTCTCCATCCTTTGGGTGTACGGTGTACATGCGTGCTATGGTGTCGTGTCGAAGTCGTCGTTTATGCCAAGATCGGGTCTGATGATCAAAACCATAATGCTCGGGTAGTTGGTAGTAGGTGTATTGATGGGCGTTGTTGTTGTGAGCATTGAGGGTGAAATATGCCATAAGCATACTGTCGCTATTTTTGTTGACGGCATGTTCTAGTGTCGCGCCCTTTTTTTTTTATGGTGACCAAGTGTTGTCCTGGTAGATGCACCTGCAGTCGAATAATGCTAGGTGAGTGTCCATGCATGGGCAGCTTCAGCAGTCTCCACATTGCCTCACAGGCTGAGACGTATCTGGCGTCAATATATTCTGTTATTTCATCTCGAGCGGACGCGTTGGCAACTCCAACCTTGGAAGTTAAAAAAGAAAATATAAAGCATAATTAAATCTACTATGGTAGGTAAAGATATGACATTATTTAACGTAATAAAAAAAAAGTGAGACAATACCTTGGCGCGATCATGTCCTTTATGAACGTATTTATACAAATACTTCACAGCCTTGACTGAGTTGCAGATCCCGACATTGATATGAGCATCGTACTTAGTAGTCAGCCAAGCATTGTAGGGAACGATCCAAGAGTTGTCGATTTGCTGATTACGGCGGGTTATGTGACAGGGTCCACTGCGCCGTCGGTATAATGGATAGCCATCCTCCTGTCCAATGGTCGTGTCTCTGAGGGGTTTCGGAAATCCTTTTGAGCAGTACCATTTGCCATTGGTACCCTCAACCATACAGAGAGCGTTCTTGTGCTGTTCGCCACAGGGTCCATGAATCATAGTGCAAGTAACGCTTGCATAGGTGAGAGGATGACTGGTTTTGTCTGGAAGCTCCGCCGAGACAATTGTATTGAAGTAAGCAGGTGTCTTGGGCTTGCCTTTGGGATCCAGAATGAGCAGAATGTGACAGTGAGGTAGACCTCTCTTTTGAAACTCTATAACCCAACACCATCCAATAACCTTACATAAAGTAAAGCGATATATGTACTAATTAGTTTTGATAACATGACATTGCTCAAACAGATAAAAAAAAAAGAAAGGGCATTAAATAGACAAAACTGTTTGTACACAAACCTTGCCCAAAACGTCGTATAGCAAAAGATCATCCAGTAAGGATCTAAGTTTGGCGGCGAATACCCGAGTTGTTAAATCAGGACGGTCGGTAGCTGTTTGTCGTCCTAGGAGATGATCGGTGATCTCGGGCCACTTTGGATTACACGTAAACGTGATAAACAGATCTGGTTTTCTGGAAAAAAAATGAATGCTGATCAACAGTCCAATTTGATCTGCATGTAAAATGCCGAAACGTCCGTTTGAAATGCCGAAACATCCACGGTTCAGTTGAAGGAACAACATCATGCACACCCAAAGATAGCACATCAAAAAAAGTTACGTTACAACTAACCTGTGCAACCTTACCCACTTCATCGAGCTCTTTATGCCAGCCTGCAGTATGGGCGAAGTACATATGCATACTATTGCGCGTTTCAAATAAAATGATGTAAAATTTTTTCTATCTAATGGGAGAATAGTCTCAAATCGGGGAATTCTTATTTCGAACTGTTTCGAATTCTTATTTCGAACTGTTTCGAATTCTAATCTGACACCATCAAGAAAATTTTCATTTTCATTTTCATTTTCATTGCTCATGGAGCGGAAATATTTTTTGTGGAGATTTGTGAGGGAGAGAGGACAGTTTTTACACCACTTCGCGTAGCCAGCATTACCTTGCTTGAATAGCTTAACCCTTAATGTTTTGAGGTCAAACATTCATCTCAAAACACTAAGTGATAAACTATTCCTAGGTCGTTATTCGCTCTGTTCCAAGCATTGACCAAGCAAAGCATTGTGTCATGTAAAAAATTAGCCCTCTAATCGGAATGATTGATTAGTGGTCTAATCGGAAAATGACATTCGTTTACTTAGCTGTCCGAATTAATTATTTTACTTGAAACGCGCAATAAACACAACCGCAAAAATAAACAGAAAAAAAAGTTTGAAAATAAACCAATACGCAAGCCAACGCTCGCCGCTGTCATCACCCGCCCGCCTTGAATACAGCTAAAGTGTAAATGAATGCGCATAGGAAGAAAAAAAAAGAGTAGATGGGATCAAACCAACTCACATACCAACATACACCAACCAACAGAAATAGAAGAAAAAAAATTGGGATACGGCCAATGCTCAATCACACCCCGCTTCCCTTTGCACCAACCCTTTATTTTTCGGTACCCGTGCGAAAATGCAAAAGCACATACGAATACACGTTACACATACTCACATATGCTGTACCCTGACAATTTAATTTGTGCGAACATTATGCTATTTGGATGTAACCAGATCTTAGCCATCCATCTTCAGATCCATTTGGGCCGTTTGTGCAGAAACAGATACAAATAATTCGATCGCACTATCGATCATGCCACATTCATATTCAAGATACTCATCATAGGCAGCGTCAACCTTCCCCCCCCTCCTCCTCCTCCTCTTCCCGGCCCATCATAATAAAATCAAGGTCCAATTTATACCACATGTCTTCTTGCCATTCTTGCCACCATCTATCGTACCCTAACGAATCATCACATAAGGAATCAGAGGACGACTCCAACTCAGACCTTGAACCACGCGGCGCAAATCCGATTACAGTAGATACCGAATCGATTGGATATACGCTATTAAAACACAAAAATAACAAACACACGCAAGAGTCCGTTATTAGAAAAAAGCCATACACTCAAAACACACACGCATATGTAGAAACATGAAAAAACACTTACTCATTGTTCTGTGCCGCAAAAAAATCAGTAGCTGTCTGAGCACAGTCATTGCAAAGAGCATCAAAAGCAACAGTGTCGGTCATATCAAGAAAAACAGTCGAAAACAGAATTGAAAAGAGGCAAACGCATCAAAGAGGGAATGCATGCGTGGTTGTTGCTGATAGGGACCCCCTATTTGTTGTTGTAAAAAAAAGAGGTAGGTGCGCTGATTAATTGTCGTTGTTGCCCAAAGAAAGAAAAGAAAGAAAGGAAAAAATAATGGGTGTCGATTGACGTGCGTTGTCCTTGTTAGATAAATTTAAAAGAGGAAGAAGCAGAGCGAAAGAAAAAGATCAGAAAGACAGAAGAAAAAAGATCAGAGCAAGACACCCAAAAAACGATCCGAGTAAGACACCCAAAAAAACGATCCGAGTAAGACATAGAAAAAAAAAATCAGAGCAAGACACAAAAAAAAAAAGATCAGAGGAAAACACAAACGAAAAGATCAGAGTAAGTAAGATACAGAAGAAAAAAAAGATAGAAACATCAGAAACAGAGATGATTCAGAGTGCGTAAGTCACGTTACAGGGGTAAGTTCTGAGATTCCTATAGTATTTTTAACATTATTTTCCCCCCTTTGAAGTCAAGACACATCCAAAATGAATGAGAAAAGACCCCAGGTCGGCAACACCTCTAGCCCTTACACGCCAAACCTGGGAATCGAGAAACCGGCGCAGCGTCCGCGGCGTAGCCGCGGCCACTTGCTAGTCTACTAATACAAAGCGACTGCACCGATCACCTGATATACGTAAATCATGTGATGATCTTTCTTTCTCTTTTTCAATGTGTGTGTGTGGTGTGTGTTTGGTGTATGTGTGCAAGTGTGCGTTTTTTTAGTTTAAAGTTAATTAAATTAAAAATGAGAGATGGATGAGGGTTGCAATCAGAGCCATACCGGTAAGCAGATCTGCCGGTAACCATGTTAAAATGCGACTGCGGAATGAGAGCCATGCCGGTAAGAAGATTTGCCGGTAAGCAGTAAGCATGTTAAAATACGAAAATGGATAATGGAGAGAGTAGAGCCGATGGCTTTTCTTTCTCTTTCACGGGCAAGCATATTTCTTCCTTTCCTTTCCTTTCCTTTCCTTTCCTTTCCTTTCCTTTCCTTTCCTTTCCTTTCCTTTTCTTTCCTTTCCTTTTCTTCCTCTTTTTTTTTTTTTTTTTTTTTTTATCTGTCAGTAGCCAGTATGACTTCCACTCGCTCTCACCGTGTCACTCTTACCACCACTTCCGCGCCCGATGTCGTTCCTTCTACGACCTTTACAGGATACAGACGTACCAAGGCGACCAACTCAACAAGGTCGATCTACTGCTACCGCGCCCTCTACTTCCTCCACTCTGCACTCCCTTTCCACCAAATGTACCACCACTATCACCACCAAACTCAATGCCATCACCCCTTACTCTTCCTCCTCATTTCTCCTCTTCTTCTTCCTCCTCTTCTTTATTTCCCGCTTTTCTCTCTTTTCCCTCCTCTTTCTCCTCCATCGGTAGGTGTGCCAAGTATCGTGGACGTGGAAACGGCCACCAAAGGTTGACAAGTTGTTACTGTCCCTACTATAAATGAAAACAATCGGTAATTTTAGGGCAAACAGACCACAATTGCTCGGATTGCCGCCTCTTTGCAGCACAACTCCTAATTTATAATGGCGACAACTGCGAAACAAGCTTTGATACTATTTCAGACGAGGATGCTTACGCCGCAATTGCTGACGTGGTTCAATAGTTTGAGACTACAAGTTAGACAACGGTTCAGTGGGAGGGTGAAGGGGGTGAAGATGGGCCATCGATCAGGCGGCGGAGGCATTGGTACCGGGAGAATGCTTCCAGCCTAAGGCCTACCATTCCGGCCCATTTAGGTAACATAAGCGACAACGACGACCTGCTGATGGATTTTTTTGTTTAAATTGAACCTTCCCATAGGAAGGCTCAGTAAGGAGAGAACAGCCCCAGTGGTGCAACAAGCCACCAGGGTTTTTTTATTTCTAAAGACGGTACTTGAGAAAGAAATGTGTAGGGGGCAGCGGCAAGACTCTGAATTTGAGGGAAGACTTTGTGCTGTAGAAGAGGGGGGAGCCCTCAACTCTTTGAGTGTAAGATGAGGAGATCATGCGCCAAGCCAAACGCTCTCCTAGGACTCGAACCCAGGACCTCAAAATTGCGTGGAGGACGCTTTACTACTACGCCAAACGGGATCCCAAGCCCTCGCCTGCTGAAGGAGAACAGCCGGCTGACACAGGTTGTCCCAGTCACGCATGATTGTAGCAGCCACGCATGGTTCCAGCCCGGCGCCAACCATTCCGACCCATTTAGGTAACATGAGCGAGCTATTGCCATCGCATTGCATGGTGCTCCTCAGTCCTCTGCTATGATATGTAATGCTTGCAGAGAACTCCGTCACCATTGTTTACAACTCATCCGGATTGCCTTATGAGCAGACAGCGCATGATCGTTGCAGAATCTCTTGCTCCTACTCCTTCCACGATCCTTGCTGCTTCCGTTGCTCCTGTTGCTCCTGCTGATCTAAGTGTTTTTGGAAATAGAATAGCTGTTAAGAATCAGGACAACACAGTGTACATGATCATGGGATCGATGAGCGTGGTATGCTCTAATTGTGTGCTTTACATTGGATAGAGGTAACCGTCTACGATATTACCTACAACTATTCTACATCCTCCTTTATTTTTATTGATACCCGATTTAATCACTTCTTTTGAAAACGCAGGAGTGTGTTGGACGTACAATCGCCAATCTACGCTTCTCTGCTGTCTAAGAGTCAAAACGCCGGTCATTAAGCTTCCCTTGATGAATTACAAAGCCTTTCAGAGGTGGTACCTTTTTCTCCGGGCTATTTCTTGCAACCATCCGGACCTTCAACAATGCCATTGCCTTTACGTCCTTTGGTACCAGCTCAAAGAACCGTGAAATGCATTGACAGAGGGAAGCAAAAAGAAAAAAGGTATTGCAAGTGCGATAGAAGACTTTGAAAGGACGGAGATATGGCACGTACGTTGCAAGGGCGACGGTCGAATAGGGGAAGACCCAAGAAATAACAGCTCGAGAAGAAGGCGGGTTTGAGCAAGGGAGGGAAACCGACAGGGACAGGATTTGGCCCGCCAAGGCAACGAGTCGATTTGTCAAACAAAGTCTGAGTGACGCGGACGAGAAGGTTGTACAACATTTACATGGTAAGATGGTATTGCATTTAAAGGAAAGAAAGGAGACTGCTGTATAATATCTTTGACCCGAGATCTCGACTCATCACACCTGACAGGTCGCGTTGGGGATGCGGGGGGCTGGCTCGGTGTTCGCCACTTTATGGCATTCATACGACCCAAGTTGTGTAACTATAGGCATTCGGGCTCCCAGGGGTCCCGTCTCACACCTCCTTCCCGTGGCCATGGCTTGGATCAGTCAGGCCTGGCACGCCGTCACGAGTTGTGGAAATATGACGTCAAAAAATAAGGAAGGGAGGGCAAAACGAAAAAAAAAGTGAAGGCAGAAAAAAAAATCAAATAGAAAAGCGAGAGAGAAATGAGGAACTGACAATCATAAATAAACTTTGCAATAATCAACCACCACCACTTTTTTGTCAATTTACACTTGCCCCACACCTCCGCGAGCGAAGCCGCGGGTACCATTCTAGTCAAATAGTACAAATTCGCTGCATGTCACCTGATTTATACTTCCCAGTCACAGTCGTCCGTCATGTCAAGTGAGAGAAAAGTCAATGTGTGTGTATGTCATGATGTGTGTGTGATGGGTGATGGGTGTGACGCTGAAGAACCACGGGGGATTGCGAAGGTGCGAACTGGGTCTGGGTTCTAATGCTGGCTCCGCGAAATAATTTTTGTCTAAAAAAAAAAAAAGGAGGTGGATGTCAATATATCAAGAAGCCTAAAAAAAGGAGGAGTAAGACGGGCCATTGAAAATTAAATGGAGCAAGCCAATGCCTTTTCTTTCTCCTTTTTCTCCTTAACAAACCACACCACATGGGAGGTTCTCCGCTCGGTGCAATCGACAAAAGAAGCCATGTGGCACAGACGCTGACATCTCGCTTTTTTTTTCCGTTAACGACGAACGTTAAATGTCACACGCGTTTTTTCCTTTTCTTTTTCATTTTTCATTGACCTCCTCCCTTTACGTTAATCATTCATCCGCCACACTTTGAGCACTCCCGACCTATCAGCATGCCTTCCAATCGCCGCCGTATCCCTCTTACTTCCACCTCCACCTTCGATGTCGATGTCTCTCCTTCTATGAACTTGAATGGATACAGACGGGCCAAGGCGACCAACTCAACAAGGTTGCGGCCGACCAAGTCTGTCACGTTCTCTGCAACTGATCCCTCCTCACCCTCCTCACTTTCCACTTCCACCAAGCGCAAGTGCGTCGACACTATCACCACCAAACCTAAACCCGATCTCCCCGCCACCAAGCGCAAGCGCACCACCAAACCCAAACCCATTACCATCACCCCTTCCACCTCCTCCTCTTCGTCCTCCTCTTCCTCTTCGTCTTCTTCCTCCATCACCAGGTGTACCACGTGCCATGGAACCGATCACCAAAGATCGACAAGTCGACGCTGTCCATACTTTAAAGGGAAGCAAACGACAAGTGCAAGGATCAATACTCAAAACCATGATTCCTACAAGGTCGACTATTACGAAGCCATCTTTGACACCATTACAGACGACGATGTCCTCGCTGTACTTGCTGAGGTCGTTCAGGATCAGGATCCAAACACGACAAGTCAGTCTACGATTGTGGTGGGTGATAGTGAGGATGGCGAGGATGAGCCGCTCATAGCGGTTCAGAATCAGGATGCAAATACGGCAAGTCAGTCTACGATTGTGGAGGATGATAGTGAGGATAACGAGGATGAGCCGCTCATAAGGCGGAGACCAGGTTGGAAAAGCGTTTCCAGTTCGGAGCCAACCGCTGCAAGACAATTCGAAGATAAAGGCGAGAATGACCTGCAGAGCGAGAACGACCTGCGAAGGGAGAACAGCTGGCCATTGACACAAGTTGTACCAGCAACACCTGTTGTACCAGCGATACCTGTTGTACCAGCAACAGCAACACAGAGCCAAAGCCCTTCGAGGTACCCAAATACCCTGTTGGCCGAGTGGACCCCTCCGATGTCCTCCACCAGGTTGGACACTACTTCCGGATGTATGGTCATTGTGTGTCCCAGTTGCTCATCCAAACTCTTACTTACAGCAGTCTTAGAGTAGCTATTATTTGTTACGCAGTGTTGCATTATTACTACCATAAACAATTTCCACAACATATCTGTGCTATTAGGTAAAAGCATAGTGCTTAAAATCATGGAGCTCGATAGCATAGCATGGGCCACAGTCGCAATCAATTTAACCTTGCAAAAAGGACGGACGGAGAGTCATTATGGCGGCATCCAAGGATATGACAGAGTGAGAAAAGGAGGAGGTGCCAAAGGAGGCCAATTAGCGCTCTTCTGTGCGTACCCTTGGCACAAGCACGTTGAAGCCATAAGGCCACAAAAAAGCTTGCTCTTTTATTGTTTTCAATCCATTTCACTTCTAACATCATTCCTTTTCTGTCCCTTCAACATACTATTGAACACTTTTCACTCAAACACGCTTTCTGAAATGCCATCAACCCCAAACGCTGTCTGTGCAACCTGCAAGCAACCAGGACATTCTCGAAGTTCTTCAACGAAATGTCCTCTTAACAAGCATAGGTAAAGGCAACTTAGAAAGTTATACATAAAGTCACACACGTATCACATAAAGTGTAACTCTCTTCCTGTTCAAATGTCTAAGACTGTAAGGCCAGTCCTTTTCATAACCCAACGAAAAGTATGTTAAAGAAATGTCATCTTTCGGTTCTCTTTTTATTTATTTGTAGAGTTAGAACATCAAATGTAGCCGTCCCAGAGGATTTGGCTCATGATGCACAAAGATACATGGAACGCCTGCGAAGTGATGATCGCATCAATCGAGAGGCCGAGGAAGCAGAAGGCTCCCGCAAACGAGCTATTATCACTGTTCCAACTACTGCTCCTCATTCTTCTGTTCTAAGATGTCATGATTGCGGACGACTTTGGTCATCATCGCAAAACTCATGGGGATTGCCTTATGAACAGACAGCGCATGATCGTTGCTGCCGTCGCTGTTCCCGGTGCCGTCGCTGCCGTTCCCGCTGCCGTCGCTGCTCCTGTTGTCCTTGCTGCTCTACCTGCTTTTGGAAACGGAATAGCTGCTATTAAGGAGCAGGGTGATACAGAGTACTGGATCCTTGGACGGATGAACGTCGCTTGCTCCCACTGTGGTGCTTTACATTGGATAGAGGTAATGAATTTAATTACGATACTGTTCATACCTATTCTAAATGATTTTTTACACCGATACTGATTCATTTATTTCTTCTGAATCCGAATACAAATACACAGGAGCGTGTCGGACGTTCAGTCTTATTCCCGCGTTTTGCCATATGTTGTCAGCAAGGAAAAGTCAACATGCCGGCCATTGAAGCTCCCCCTGCAGAGTTGCAAAACCTATTCAGAGGTGATACTCTTCTTTCCAGGCGATTTCTTGCAAACATAAGGACCTTCAACAATGCCTTTGCATTTGCATCCTTTGGCACCACTACAAAGTACCGTGATATGCGGCGACCACCTGGCAGGGGCCCAAATACCTTTCAAGTCAAGGGCCAGCTTTACCACAAGATCGGCGGTATTCTCCCACCAAATCCCCGACAACCTCAGTTTGCCCAGATTTATTTCCACGATTCCGATCAAGACGCAGAAGTCGAAGTCGATCGGCGCTTGGACTTCATTTACGGAATAAGGAATCAGGCTCCTCGAAACGGGGATGGTGCGCAAGCGCGGGACAAGGACAGAAGGATCATCCGCATCCTTCACCGCCTCATGTATAGGCACAATCCATACGCCAAGAGGTTCAAGACCATCGGACAGCGTATTCGAGCGGACGATGCACCGGTTATGGGCTTGAAGATCGTTTGTCAGAGGGCGGGTGACGCGAGACGCTATAATCGACCCACCGCCAATGAAGTCGCCGCCATCCTTCCTGGCGATGCAACAGATGCACCTGGGAATCGGGATATAATCATCCAGCTTCACAACAACCGCCTTCATCAGGTCTCAGCACTGCATCAGGCATACTTTCCTCTCTGTTACCCGCTGTTGTTTCTGCGAGGGGAGGATGGATATCACCTAGGACTCACTCGAAACAATCCTCAACCTCCGGTAGATGTCTTGCAACATGTCCTAGATCCACAACTTGCTTATCGACAACCAGTTCCACCTCATGATCTACAGCCACCGTTGGATCAAGCCGACGCTAATGAGGCAGACCTTGACGACGACGCTATCGAGGTAGACCTTGACAACAACGACAACGACAACGATGACTTTGAGAATGACCTTGAGGAGCAGATCGACCAGGGCTATAATGATGAAGTCCTCGACAATCATCTCAATGTTGCTGATCCACAAGCTGCAATGGATCACGACAATGAGGATGAAGGTGAAGATAATGAGGGTGAAGATGAGGAGCAAGCTCAAGGCAACAACTATCGCAGAGTCACGATGATGGATTTCTTCGCCTACCGCCTCCAGTACCGCATTGGTGATAGCAGCGAGTATATGTTCCGTTCAAGACGCCTTTTTCAGCAATTGATGGTCGACATGTTTTGCACCATGGACATGAATCGCCTCAATTACTTGAAGCATAATCAGCAGACCCTTCGTGTTGAGCTCTACTCAGGTAATCAAGGAGCCATGTTCGAGATGTTGAAGGCGCATTGAAAATCACTTGGTGGTCATTCTCAGAATTCTTATTTTTTTTTTGGGGGGGCATAATATCTATAGGCTTACAGGATGCGGTTAATGCTGGGGATGTCGACGCCGCTGTCGTTGGAAGAAGGATCGTCCTGCCTTCAAGTTATGTCGGCAGACCCCGATACATGCAACAGTTGTACCAAGATGCAATGACCATCGTCCGTGCATTCGAATCGACGCCAGATTATTTCGTCACTTTTACCTGTAACCCCAAGTGGCCCGAAATCACGTCAGAACTTTTCCCAAACCAGACAGCGGCTGACCGCCCGGACCTGACGACACGCGTCTTTCACATCAAGCTGAAGGAACTCCTACATGATCTGTTGAAAAAGCAAGTCCTCGGGAAGGTCGTCGGCATGATTCACGTCATTGAGTTCCAGAAACGAGGACTCCCCCACGCACATATTCTGCTCATCATGAGCCCCGAGGACAAGCCTGGATTGCCTGCGGACTACGACAAATACATCTCTGCCGAGATACCCGACCCTGTAACTCACCCGGTCGCCTATGAGACCGTCAAGAGAACAATGATCCATGGCCCATGTGGACCGGCAAATAGGAACTCTCCATGCATGGAGAACGGTGTGTGTACCAAAGGCTATCCCAAGCCCTTCCTCGCAAACACTACAAACGGACCAAATGGATATCCACAGTACCGGCGCCGCATGGATGGAAGGACGATCAGGATCGATGGCCGGGGAGATTTCGAGATTGACAACCGTTGGGTCGTTCCGCATAACCCCTATCTGGCCGCAAAGTACGGTGCTCACATTAATGTCGAAAGCTGCACCTCTTCCACTGCCGTCAAGTATCTGTACAAGTACGTCTACAAGGGCCATGATCGAGCCACTGTTGTGGTCCAACAGTTGGGACAAGACGGAGCTCAGGTCGCTGGTGATCTCCCTGTGCCAGAAGTTAATGAGATCGTCGACTTCATCGACGGTCGCTATATCTCTGCCTCCGAGTCTGCTTGGCGCATATTTGGATTTCGCTTGCACAGTGCCTATCCATCTGTTACCAGGCTGCATTTACATCTTCCCGGTCAGTTCATGCATGCCTTCCGCTCGGACGAACCCATTGCCGATGTCCTAGAGAGAGCCGCACTGGAGCGCAGTACACTGACTGCATTCTTCGACTATAACCGCCACCATCCTGATGAGCCGCCATCAAAGTACCACAACTTTCCTCAAACCCACGTTTACGTCAAGAAGGAAAAGCGATGGAAACTCAGGCAGAGAGGGTGTACGGTCGGCCGACTGTTTTTTGTGCATGATACAGCAGGAGATCTGTTTTATTTACGGTTGCTGCTGCTTTCGGTACCAAGTCCTAAATCGTTTGAGGACCTGAGAACAGTTGAAAACGTGGTCCATCCCACGTTCAAGGCCGCCTGCATCGCCCTTGGCATGCTTCAAGACGATCGCGAGTGGGAGAACTGTCTTCGGGATGCCGCTGTCAGTCAAACGGGATACCAACTCCGCTCCCTTTTTGCAAAGATCCTTGCCTTTTGCAATCCAACAGATCCCGCTCAGCTTTGGACCAACTTTCGCAATGAACTGTCTGATGATCTCCATCCAAGGGAACGTGACGCTACCAGTCTGGAGCAGCGGACATCCTTTGCAGACCAGCGTGCAAATGCTGCCTTGGTCCACTTACAAGTTCTCCTGAGAAACCTTGGCAAGACTCTCGGCGACTATGAAGGCATGCCAGAGCCCATCATACTTGAACAGGATGATCTCAACACAAATTCACTTATTGAAGACGAGTTGAATCATCCTTTGTCAAGCGCAGAGGAGTTGGCCGTGTTGGAACAGTCACTCAACGCGGATCAAAGGGAAACCTACAACCAAATCAAGCACTCCTATGAGACGAACACTCCCGAGGCATACTTCATCGATGGTCCCGCAGGCACAGGGAAGACCTTCCTTTACTCCCTTATCCTATCTATGGTCAGGTCAAATCACGATATCGCTCTTGCCGTCGCTGGATCTGGGATCGCCGCATTACTCCTACAAGGCGGAAGAACCGCTCACTCGCGCTTCAAGATTCCCATCCCTACCCACGAGGATAGTGTTTGTTCAGTCAGCCACGGGTCAGAAATTGCCGATCTTCTCATCCAGGCCAAGATCGTTGTCTGGGACGAAGCTCCTATGACGCATCGGCATATCTTTGAGGCCGTAGACCGCACTCTCAAGGACCTGATGAAGACTGTGGACCCTGAGAACGAATACCGTCCCTTTGGAGGAAAGCTCATGGTCTTTGGTGGCGACTTTAGACAGATTCCTCCAGTCATCAAGCAAGGTCGTAGAGAGGAAACCATTGGAGCCTGCCTTAAACGATCTCCACTCTGGCGGCACATTCAACATCTTCATCTTTCCGTCAATATGCGCCTCCTCAGAAATGCCGACGCTCCCGACATCGAGGAACAGACCGAGTTTGCAAACTGGCTTCTTCAAGTCGGAGAAGGAGCTGTTCCTGGCCCGTCTCCAGACAATGGAATATCAACCGCCATCACACTTCCGCCCCAGATGGTGATGCCAGCCAATGCCAACATTGACGACCTCATTGCCAAGGTCTATCCTGATCTCCAGCACAATGTTGGCAATACTCAGTATCTCAATCAGCGCGTACTACTCTGTCCAACAAACGACAATGTCGATGAAATCAACAACCACATCATGTCAACCATAGAAGGGGAATCAAGGGAGTTTCTTTCGCAGGACTGCATCATCGATAATGACGACGATAGAGTGGACGCTCTGTTTCCTGTCGAGTTTCTAAACGGCCTTAAGTCGTCTTCACTCCCTCCTCACCGCCTGAGATTGACAGTGGGTTGCCCTGTCATACTCCTTCGAAACCTCATGCACCAGGAAGGACTTTGTAATGGAACGCGACTGATATGTACGTCACTCTCCCGGTACGTCTTGGGAGCCACTATCATTACAGGGGCACACGCCGGCAACCATGTATTCCTTCCACGCATCAAGGTCCGTCCTTCTGACATTGATATGCCGTTCAAGTTCCAGCGGCTCCAGTTCCCTATCCGGCCTGCCTTTGCAATGACTATCAACAAATCCCAAGGGCAGACTTTGGACACTGTTGGTATCTATCTCAGGAATCCGGTATTTGCCCATGGCCAACTGTACGTCGCCCTATCTCGAGTGACGGACAAGAGCAATGTGCATGTGCTGATTGAGAGGGAGGATGCCAGTACACCATATGGCTGTACAACAAATGTTGTTTACCCAGAGATTCTTGCCCTGAATGACTGAAAGCAACAAAAAAACAACCCCCCCCCCAAAAAAAAAAAAAAAAAAAGAAAAAAAAAAAAAAGAAAGTGACAGATAGACAGACAGAAATAAATATTACAACACAAAACCACACCCATACCATTTTTTTTCCACCCGACACATGCTCCACATCTTCCGCGAGCGAAGCCGCGGGTACTATTCTAGTTTAATTTACATTATTCTTCCTTGCCAGGGACTCTATCTGTGTGTATGTTATGTTAAAAATACTATAGGAATCTCAGAACTTACCCCTGTAACGTGACTTACGCACTCTGAATCATCTCTGTTTCTGATGTTTCTATCTTTTTCTTCTGTATCTTACTTACTCTGATCTTTTTCGTTTTTGTTTTCCTCTATCCTTTTTTTTTTTGTGTCTTGCTCTGATTTTTTTTTCTATGTCTTACTCGGATCGTTTTTTTGGGTGTCTTACTCGGATCGTTTTTTTGGGTGTCTTGCTCTGATCTTCTTTTTTCTTCTGTGTCTTTCTGATCTTTTTCTTTCGCTCTGCTTCTTCCTCTTTTAAATTTATCTAACAAGGACAACGCACGTCAATCGACACCCATTATTTTTTCCTTTCTTTCTTTTCTTTCTTTGGGCAACGACAATTATTCAGCGCACCTACCTCTTTTTTTTACAACAACAAATACGGGGTCCCTACCAGCAACAACCACGCCTGCATTCCCTCTTTGATGCGTTTGCCTCTTTTCAATTCTATTTTCGACTGTTTTTCTTGATATGACCGACACTGTTGCTTTTGATGCTCTTTGCAATGACTGTGCTCAGACAGCTACTGATTTTTTTGCGGCACAGAACAATGAGTACGTGTTTTTTCATGTTTCTACATATGCGTGTGTGTTTTGAGTGTATGGCTTTTTTCTAATAACGGACTCTTTGCGTGTGTTTGTTATTTTTGTGTTTTAATAGCGTCTATCCTATCGATTCGGTATCTACTGTAATCGGATTTGAGCCACGTGGTCCAAGGTCTGAGTTGGAGTCGTCCTCAGATTCCTTATGTAATGATTCGTTAATCGGATTTGCGCCGCGTGGTTCAAGGTCTGAGTTGGAGTCGTCCTCGGATTCCTTATGTGATGATTCGTTAGGGTACGATAGATGGTGGCAAGAATGTCAAGAAGACATGTGGTCTAAATTGGACCTTGATTTTATTATGATGGGCCGGGAGGAGGAGGAGGAGGAGGAGGGGGGGGGAGGTTGACGCTGCCTATGATGAGTATCTTGAATATGAATGTGGCATGATCGATAGTGCGATCGAATTATTTGTATCTGTTTCTGCACAAACGGCCCAAATGGATCTGAAGATGGATGGCTAAGATCTGGTTACATCCAAATAGCATAATGTTCGCACAAATTAAATTGTCAGGGTACAGCATATGTGAGTATGTGTAACGTGTATTCGTATGTGCTTTTGCATTTTCGCACGGGTACCGAAAAATAAAGGGTTGGTGCAAAGGGAAGCGGGGTGTGATTGAGCATTGGCCGTATCCCAATTTTTTTTCTTCTATTTCTGTTGGTTGGTGTATGTTGGTATGTGAGTTGGTTTGATCCCATCTACTCTTTTTTTTTCCTTCCTATGCGCATTCATTTACACTTTAGCTGTATTCAAGGCGGGCGGGTGATGACGGCGGCGAGCGTTGGCTTGCGTATTGGTTTATTTTCAAACTTTTTTTTCTGTTTATTTTTGCGGTTGTGTTTATTGCGCGTTTCAAGTAAAATAATTAATTCGGACAGCTAAGTAAACGAATGTCATTTTCCGATTAGACCACTAATCAATCATTCCGATTAGAGGGCTAATTTTTTACATGACACAATGCTTTGCTTGGTCAATGCTTGGAACAGAGCGAATAACGACCTAGGAATAGTTTATCACTTAGTGTTTTGAGATGAATGTTTGACCTCAAAACATTAAGGGTTAAGATATTCAGGCAAGGTAATGCTGGCTGCGCGAAGTGGTTTAAAAACTGTCCTCTCTCCCTCACAAATCTCCACAAAAAATATTTCCGCTCCATGAGCAATGAAAATGAAAATGAAAATTTTCTTGATGGTGTCAGATTAGAATCCGAAACAGTTCGAAATAAGAATTCTTCGATTTGAGACTATTCTCCCATTAGATAGAAAAAATTTTACATCGTTTTATTTGAAACGCGCAATAGTATGCATATGTACTTCGCCCATACTGCAGGCTGGCATAAAGAGCTCGATGAAGTGGGTAAGGTTGCGCAGGTTAGTTGTAACGTAACTTTTTTTGATGTGCTATCTTTGGGTGTGCATGATGTTGTTCCTTCAACTGAACCGTGGATGTTTCGGCATTTCAAACGGACGTTTCGGCATTTTATATGCATATCAAATTGGACTGTTGATCAGCATTCATTTTTTTTCCTATGCTTGATTGGGTTTGATCCGCTACGCCATCGTTATTAATGATAAAACATATAAAAGATCTCTGATTCTCCGCTGACTTTCATTTCCATACTTAACTACACATTCCACAACTCTTTTTGCCATTACTCAGATCAGTTTGCTCTAAATGGGTGTCCGTAAGAAGACCGTCTCGAAAATAGAGAAATCACAGCCTACTATGCGTACGCTACAGTTAAGAGACGGAAAGACCATTGGCAGGTATGACGAATTCGTACAATTATAATAATCTAAACGGTCTGTTAACCTGTTGTTATTTTTCATCAGATCCTAATACTAACAACCTTTTTATTAAATTTTTATTTGTATGCTTCTCCTAGGAATAGCCATTCTGCTGCCAGTGGTGGTATGACTGGTAACGATTCTTCTATGGCTGATCATTTCCCTAAGGGCAAGTCGTCATCCGCCAAGCGCTCCCCTGCTTCCTCCTCCTCAAAATGGAAGAAGAAGGATGTTGTTCATGAAATCGATGAAAATGACGGTGGCGAGGGTGACGATGATGGTGCCGACGATGACGCTCACGATGACGTTGGCTCCGATGATGGCAATCCGGCCTTCTTATACAATGATCTTAATCCTGTATTCGGCGCTGGGTATGCCCCTGTCAGGTCTCCATTTTCTATGCCACCCAACGGATACCCGTACAACCCTTACGGATACTCCCAGGCACCTTTACCACCAAACCCGTATTTCCAACAACCCGCAGGATCGGGACATTCCGCTTTGTACCCTCCCAATGGCGAGATGTACTCCTATCATCCCTCCGATCCGCGCTATTATCGAGCTCCCGCCTTTTCGCCCTCTCATCAACAGTATTTGTACTCAAACCACTCGGCGCCGCCTATCGATCCTTATTTGCGACCAACACTCAGCCCCAAAAAAAAATCCATCGCCAAACGCCAAGATATATCGAGTGCCCCCATCAAAGACTACCATGGACCTCAGCATGATGCCGTTCCCACAAATATCACCTACCATGATCCATCGCTGTACGATCCTGCCACAAGTAACGGTCGCATTAAGCCAAAAGCTGCAACCAAGGCAACATCGGCTCACGACACCAATACTATCGCTACCGTGTTTCGATCAATCGCTTCATCTCCCGCAAGCGGTGCCCGTGACACAGCGGATGCCATCTTACCCCTCCCCGTAGCTGCATCTCCCCCGAAGGATTCTGAGCCCAGTGCTTCTGCAGTAGCTGTCCCTATCCCCGGAACCCTTGCCTCATCCGGCACTGGTGTACAGTTCTACACTCTGCAGGACGGCAGTTTTTATAATACAGGAGGATCACTGCCCACAACCTTTGGGGACAAGTCTGGAAACACTGTTCTGGAGTGCCGCCACCATTGGCCACCAAAAGGACATAAGCTTTGTCGTGGGAATGATGCCGAAAGGTTTAAGTGCCGTCTTTGCTTGGGTCTTCCTCTTCTGAACGGCATCAACTCTTGGCAAGGTCGATGTCTGTCTTGGCGATTGGACGCGCCTGATCCGCTGCCTGAAAAGGATTGTTGCCCAATGATTCGAGCGGCTCGAAGAAATCGATTGGTCTACGACCTCTTCCCGGACGGTGACGTCCCCGCTGATTTTGTAGAGGCGTGGCGGCATTGGGCTGCTGCTCACCAAGATGACTCTCCGCCACCGCGTCGAGAGTCGATAGACAATGGAGAGGGTTCTTCACGTCAGTCTGCCATTCCGCCGTCCAGTGACCGCTCTGATCACGAACAGAGCAAAGAGCCTCATACCCCCTCTCCTCACAAAAAACGCCTCACCAACAAGAAACCAACAAAAGCAAATGGAAAACAAAAATACGTGGAGAGCGAAGTTGAAGTTGACTTCGATGAAGAGGAGGAACAAAAGGAAAGTGGTCATGAAGAGGAATATGAACAAGATAGTGTTTATGAGGAAGGCACAAAAAAAAGGCAAAGGCAAAATGATGATACTGATGAAGAGGATGAGGTTCTCACAAGAAAAAACTATCACAAAATCAAAAAAGAAGGTGCATCGGACGGAACAAAAAAGAAATGTAGTTCGAGCCTTATTCATTAACCATTTTTTTTTTTTTTCTCTTTCTCTCTCTTTTGCATTTTTTCTCTCTCTCTCCCTCTTTTACCTGTTCTCTCTCTCTCTCTCTCTCTCTCTCTCTCTCTCTCTTTCTCGCTCTCTTTTACCTTTTCTCTCTCTGTCTTTCTCTCTCCCTCTCTTACCTTTTCTCTCTCTTTTACTTTTTCTCTCTTTCTTTCTCTCTCTCTCTCAATTTAGCTTTTTTCTCTACTTTTTTTTTTTTTTTTTTTTTTTTTCTTTCAGCAACAAGTGCCTAATGTACTCTGCTCTCATTGTGCTCCCTATCTGTGCTTTGACTTTATTCTCTCTGACTCTTTTCCTCCTTTACACTACACCAAAGTGTAATGTTTTTTTTCTTTTCTTTTCTTTTCTTTTCTTTATCTTCTTTTTTTTTCTTCTTTTTTTACATCAGTTTAATAGTAATCATTCCCAACCTTTAAATAAATTCATTCAACGTGTAATCAATCAATGAAATATTTGACCTTTGTAATATCCGACGATCAGCCAAACAAGTATTTTCGCTCATCAATCATTATTGCTATTTGGTCTTTTTTCTTCTCTGTATGTTTGCATTCTCTCTCTACCATGTCAATTTATGTCTCGCTCAACTTCCTTTTTCTCTATGTCTTTTAGTTGTACCTACAACTCATCAATTCGCATGCAAACACCATAACATTTTATAATTGTAACCACGCTCCCAATGGCAGAATAGCATAGCACAACCTTCTTTTGCACTTAGCTCTCTCTTACACTCAGCCATCTCTGTGCTTCATTGTTTACTACCATTCTGATTTGCGTTTAGTTCTTCTTTAGCTCCATCTCATTCCCCCCCTCCCCCTTTTTTTTGTGGTCTCAACGGCAAATTTGCTCCTATTTTTACTTTATTTGCATCCACACCAATAATCTCCCTTCGGTATTGGTCTGTGTCTAATTCCGTTTCTTTGTCATATTCTCTTCCATCCTCATCTCCATCTCCATTTCTACTGCCTTCTTTTTTTGGCCAGAACGGTTATTGTTAACTTACCACTTCCACATGTATATCTTTTCGCCTGCTCATTGTTAACGTCACCCAACAAGCCCTTTCCACTTTTACACATACTTCCTCTTGCCTGCTTATCGGGATCCATATCCATCCTTTTTTCATATGCACTTGCTCTTTTTTCTTACCTTTCTTTGTATCCCTACCTTCTTACACACCATGTCACCACCAATTTACATCCAAAATAACCAGAACAGTGATTTGTTGCCAATTAATTCTTTGGGTTTACCCATGCTCACGTTGCCCAGTGAACTTTTTAATCCTCTTTATGGAACATATACCGAAGATTTCATAACCTTTCCTACTGTTGTTCCCCCACTTTCTCACGCCGACGATCAGCTTGAATACGTTCCTTACTTCTCCCTCACCTCCAATCCGTTGAATTGTAATCCTCTATTTTATTTTGATGTACAAACACAACAATTCTTACCACTTGATCAATCCTATCATATACGTCAAGTATCTTCAACTATCGCACATACACCTCTTAAAAGTACGCTGTCTATGTTGACCTGTGGAAGTTGCCACCAACCTGGACATAGGTCGGAAATATCGAAAAAATGTCACAACTATCGGTAATACTTTCTCTTCTTCCGCTTCTTTTTTATCTTGCCTTATCCCGTCTTTACTTTTTTGATTCCCTCTTAGCCTTTTTTATTTTCTGATCTTCTTTCACATTGTGTTTATCTTCTTCGTGTACATTTATTAACATGTTGTATATTCTATAGACCTCCGACAAAGAAAAAACATCAGTACTGTCCCACATGTCATGGAACAGATCATTCACGCAGGTCCTCACACCTTTGTACTGGAGTTAAAACAGTTACAAGGCAAGCAAAAAGTCAATTTGATTTATTTATTGTGACAAATAATCCTTCTTAAGACACACTAACCTTACTCTCAATCACGAACGCTATTTATTTAGCCCTGTTAAACCCTTCCCAACGGCAATCACCATTTCGACACCAGTAAACACAAGCGCCGGCTTTTCTTCTGATCAGTTCTCGACGCTACCATCCACCTCAATCGACACGCAACCCTTGGACTACTATGAAAACCATAACGACATGGAATATGAGCACGATGAATATGAAGAAGACGACCCTGAGTTACATGAGCAGGATGACATTCTCCAAAGGTAATTTAATTTATTTTATTTTATTTTATTTTGCTATAATATAGTACATCCTTTTTTTACTATAAAATGTTAATTGTCTTCTATCATTTCTTTAATTAGCGACAATGCTGCTTTACCAACAGCTGATCCATTCCCTCTGTCGTTCAGGGAACAGGGAATATGTGCTTCCTGCGGCAAGACATCTCATCGTCTTAGATCATCTCGCCAATGTCCTTATAACAAAGCACATACTTCTCCTATTGCACGCCGAGAGTTTACCCAGGACCTTATTTGCGGACTTGACGTAAGCGAACACGAGTTGCGCCACAACCTTGGACGGATGACTGAATGCCCACACTGTCTCGCTCTGGTGTGGGTGCAAGAACGCTCGGCAGGATCTCGAACCAAGCCTTTATTTTCAATCTGCTGTGGCAAGGGACAAATCTCCATTCCTCAAGTCATGCCTTATGATAGAATAATGGAGCTTTTGCGCCACAAGACGTTTTTTCGCGACATCAGGAAGTACAACTCCGCCATGGCTTTTGCCTCAATGCGGTGCAACCTTGACCATACTCTTGCCAGCGCCAGAAAAGGCGCCTTTACCTTTCGCATCAGTGGTCAAGTAATGCACAAAATCGGATCCGTCTTTCCAACAAACAACAAATCGCCAGGATTTTCTCAAATCTACTTCTACGATCCGGATTTGCAGGCAACCATGCGAAACAGCGTCTTCAAAAACAAACTCAACATCACACGTCTCAAGGAACTCGAATCCTGGATCACCCCTATCAATCCCTTCAGCAGCGTATACAAAACAATGCGGGAACATGAGCTTATCGATCCTGGCACCAACCTCACCTTTGTTCTTCGAGGCGACATAGACAGCTCAGCAGAAAATATAACACGACATCGATACAACACCCCAACATCCACGGAAATAGCAGTTTTATTCCCCGGATCTGGCGACACGTTCCATGGCGATCGAGACATTATCTTGGAAACATTCGAATCTGATCCTCTTCACCCGTATACTCGCATTTGGGAAACTCATCCATCATACGACCCCCTCTACTACGTTCTCATGCACCCTGCTGGAGAACACGGCTGGACGTACAAGGTTTATTACAAAAACAGCTTCAAGCACAATCCCTTTGAGTGGTCTTACACCCATAACAACACAATCATCAACAATATGCCAATGGCCGCACATATCTTCCGACCTTCTCTTTCTGTCAGTAACACCTTCAACTCCAACAACAACAACAACAACAACAACAACAACAACAACAACAACAACAACAACAACAACAACAATAACAATAACAACAGCAACAACAACAATAGCATCAATTGTATAACACATACCCATTACCAACATCAACTTGATAACGACATCAACGATATTTTGGAAAGCTACAGCCTACCAACCGCACAAGAAGAAGATCAGACAATACCTCTTGAACACGGACAGGAAAAGTCGGCCAAGTTTGTATCCTGTCGAGAGTTTTATGCATATCGATTACAGATGCGCCCCTTTTCCGCTTTCGATCGACGATCCTATCTTCTTATGTTCGGCCGACTATTTCAACAATACATTGTGGACCAGTACGCCAAAGTTGAAGGCGAACGCTTGCGATGGTACAGAGATAATCAAGACGACTTCCTTACAGCCCACCATCAAGGTCTGGCAGATGCCTATGCCGCAGACGACGGTACCACGCCTGGCGATGTTAGCCGTCCGACTATTCTACCTTCGTCATTTAATGGAGGACCTAGACATATGCAGCAACAATTTCAGGACACCATGGGCATTGTGAGCAGGTTGGGAAAACCAGATCTGTTTATCACGTTTACGTGTAATCCAAAGTGGCCCGAGATCACCGATCATCTCCTAGGACGACAAACAGCTACCGACCGTCCTGATTTAACAACCCGGGTATTCGCCGCCAAACTTAGATCCTTACTGGATGATCTTTTGCTATACGACGTTTTGGGCAAGGTTTGTGTACAAACAGTTTTGTCTATTAATGCCCTTTCTTTTTTTTTATCCGTTTGAACAATGTTATGTTATCAAAACTAATTAGTACATATATCGCTTTACTTTATGTAAGGTTATTGGATGGTGTTGGGTTATAGAGTTTCAAAAGAGAGGTCTACCTCACTGTCACATTCTGCTCATTCTGGATCCCAAAGACAAGCCCAAGACACCTGCTGACTTCAATACAATTGTCTCGGCAGAGCTTCCAGACAAAAGCAGTCATCCTCTCACCTATGCAAGCGTTACTCGCACTATGATTCATGGACCCTGTGGCGAACAGCACAAGAACGCTTCCTGTATGGTTGAAGGCACCAATGGCAAATGGTACTGCTCAAAAGGATTTCCGAAGCCTCTCAGAGACACGACCATTGGACAGGACGATGGATATCCATTATACCGACGGCGCAGTGGACCCTGTCACATAACCCGCCATAATCAGCAGATCAGCAACTCTTGGATCGTTCCCTACAATGCTTGGCTGACTACCAAGTACGATGCTCATATCAATGTCGAGATCTGCAACTCAGTCAAGGCTGTGAAGTATTTGTATAAATACGTTCATAAAGGACATGATCGCGCCAAGGTATTGTCTCCCTTTTTTTTTATTACGTTAAATAATGTTATATCTTTACCTACCATAGTAGATCTAATTATGCTTTATATTTTCTTTTTTAACTTCCAAGGTTGGAGTTGCCAACGCGTCCGCTCGAGATGAAATAACAGAATATATTGACGCCAGATACGTCTCAGCCTGTGAGGCAATGTGGAGACTGCTGAAGCTGCCCATGCATGGACACTCACCTAGAATTATTCGACTGCAGGTGCATCTACCAGGACAACACTTGGTCACCATAAAAAAAAAGGGCGCGACACTAGAACATGCCGTCAACAAAAATAGCGACAGTATGCTTATGGCATATTTCACCCTCAATGCTCACGACAACAACGCCCATCAATACACCTACTACCAACTACCCGAGCATTATTGTTTTGATCATCAGACCCGGTCTTGGCATAAACGACGACTTCGACACGACACCATAGCACGCATGTACACTGTACACCCAAAGGATGGAGAACGATACATGCTTAGAGTGCTACTCATGCATGTTACCGGCGCTAAAAGCTTTGAGGAGCTCAGGACGTACAAAGGCATCATATATCCTTCTTTCTGGGCTGCCGCTCAAGCACGGGGTCTTTTGACAAACGATGCTGAATGGATCAACTGCTTAAGAGAAGCAAATGAGCTACAACACCCACGACATCTCCGATACCTATTTGCAATGATCCTCTGTTGCTGCAGCCCATCCGATCCAAAGAAGCTCTGGGCTCTATATGCCAACGACCTGTCTGCCGACTTTCTCTATAAGGTGAGTTATAATCATATATATATCACAATAAACGAAAAGAACACAAGTACTCGCCATCCCTGGATGAACAGATTTCGCTCTTTGTTTTATTAGCCTTACACCTACTGATGATATTACTCTACTATTATTTAATATTTTTCATAAGGCACAACAATGTCAACTCTACAGTCCTGACGATCCACAAGCCACAATTGATGCCAGATACAATGCACTCTTCCATATCAACAGTTTACTCAATGATATGGAATCGAGCCTCGACAAATACCCAACCATGCCTCAACACACACACGACAATATTATCAATTATCCCTGGAACAACACTACCAGCCAAGATCGTACTCACCATGAACCAACAGTACAGGAATATGCACAACTAGCAACAATCCACATTCGTCTGTTAACACCTGAACAGGCAACTGTCTTCAACACAATCATTGCTACGATCTCCTCAAGGACATCTAAGCGACTATTTTTTATTGACGGCCCTGGAGGAACAGGAAAAAGCTTTTTATATAATACTCTTATCGAGTACATACGCGGACATCAACAAAGGCCGGTCGTAGTCGTCGCATCTTCAGGAATCGCCTCAATAATCTTGCACCAAGGACATACAGCCCATACGGCATTCAGCATTCCCCTCAACATAACCGACAAAACAACAACTTTCCTTACCAGAAATAGTATCCTTGGTAAAGCCGTCATCAATGCAGCAGCTGTCTTTTGGGATGAGGCGCCCATGCTTCACAACAAAGTATTTGAGGCAGTCGACAAAACATTTCGCCACTTGACAGAGGCAACAAACATACCGTTCGGCGGCAAAATTATCGTATTTGGAGGCGACTTCCGACAGATACTCCCAATCGTTTTACATGGATCAGAGTCCGACATCATAAATGCATCCTTAAAAAAATCAACAACTATCTGGAACCATATCACCGTCCTCAAGCTCACCAAAAACTTAAGGATCAGAAACAATGACGAGCATCAACCATACATCGATTACCTTCTCAGAATTGGCAACGGCACAGAGACAATGTACAGCGATGGCAACCACCACGATTACGTTAAGATACCAGACAACATCATCCTTCACCCAACAGGAGACAACATCAACGACAGCTATGAACAACAGTTGATACGCACCACCTTCCCAGATATCGACTTACCAACATTTTCCCCTGACATTTTTGAAGACAGAGCGATTCTCTGTCCTCTAAATGTTGACATCAACAAAATTAACACTCTTGCTACCGATATGTTCCACTCAGATAAAGCTGAAACGTACACAAGTGTCGACTACACGGACATCAATCCAGATCAGGCCGTTCACTTTCCACCAGAATTCCTCAACACGCTTGACATCTCCTCTATACCACCACACAAACTTACACTAAAAGTAGGACAGCCAATTATCCTACTCCGCAATATCTCAACAAAACGAGGGATGTGCAATGGAACGCGACTACAGATCACCAACCTTAAAAAATATGTCATTGAGGCGAAAATCTTGGCTGGATCGTTTACCGACAACATTGTCCTCATATCCCGCATTCCTCTCACAACAAACGACGACGGTACATCACCTATCAAATTTACCCGACTTCAATTTCCCATCAGACCAGCATTTGCCCTCACTATTAATAAGGCTCAAGGACAAACATTAACAACCACCGGTATATATTTACCCCTATCTGTTTTTACACATGGACAGCTCTATGTGGCACTTTCGAGATGCTCTAATCCCAACAACTTGAAAGTTCTAATACTCGATAACCCAACACAAATACGACCAACACTCTTCCCTAACTCTCCATTTTCAGCACCAGATGGATCCTACACAAGAAATATTGTATTTAAATCAGCTCTGTAACCCTTAATCCATTTACACTACATCCCCCATTACACTGCATTCCTCTATCATTTACAAACACTCATCTTAAGAATAAATTATATTAATACATCTACAAGGGCAATTCGCTAGTCTTTCTTTTATTATTAGCCGTGACTTCCGAAAAAAAATTGAAAATGAAAAATGAAAACAAAATAAAGGGGACTCTAGGTGATCTGTTGATCTCTATCTTTCTTTTTCACGGCCGGAACACTCTCCCCGAATCTCGGAACGATCCTCCCCCATGTCCCATGCACCCAATCCTACGGCCCCCGATGTCGATATCGACATTTACACGACCCTTCGCCTTATGCAGGAGCAAATGCAGCAACAGCAACTCCTTTTACAACAGCAACAAGCCAGGATTCAACAACTGGAGGCCGAATCAGTCGAACAGGACGGCAAAGTGGTCTGCAAGCCCCGAGCAACCACTCTCAAGCTCTACGAAGAACTCCTCAACATCTATCCAGCCATCGGGGAACCCAAGTTCTTCGATTCCGAGCTACCCAAGAACCATGAGGTTTTCGATTGGAACGACTACCATTACACCGAGGGTATGGATTACAAGCCTCCCCCAGTTTTGCAACACTCCGAAGTGTCCCTCACGGATGCAGCCAAGCGACACGAACGTGATTTGGCAACAATCCAAGGATATTTGGCACACACAACCCGGTTCTACGACACTCTCGCCCATGAGGTCATCAAAAATAAGGAATCCGACTCGGCTCACGGCAAACGTACGCTCGGTTTCCTCAACACCGTACGTATCTCAGCATCCCACGACGCTTCCAGGATCAGTCGGATGCGAGAGAACCTTTACCTCGACGAACTCGGTATTAAGCATGGAAACGACAAGGAGGAATCCCTTTTCACTTTGGAATCACTGGCAGCCAAAAAAGCAGCCGCTGATCTGGTTCGAAAGACATACAAGAAATACGAACCTCCAAAGGACAAGACCAAGAAGCCTGACAACAAGTCTACCAAGGACAAGTCAGCAACAGACGACAAACCCAAGGACCAGCAGTCGGGAAAGTCGCAACCCAAGGACAAGTCAGGATATAGATCTGACAACGGCAAGTCGGGTTACAAGTCGGACGGAGGCAAGTCTGGTAGCAAGCCTCGGTACAAGTCTGGTGGCGGCCAAGACAGGAAGCAACCAGTCCAGGGAAACGACGGGGAGGAGTCGGATTAGTAGGAGGACGACTTCTCCGGTTCCAGGAGGCATGGAGAGAGATGACGGATTCGACTTGGGTCAACAACATCATCAAGTCGGGCTACAGCATCATTTTCGACCGACCTCCACCACTGCGCCTACCACCGCTACACGATCCGTTCAATTCACCGGAGGAACGGACGGCTATCGACGAAGAGGTCCGTACTTTATTACGGAAAAAGGCTATCGAAGGTTGCAGCGGGAAGGGATTTTACAGTCGTATCTTCACTATCCCCAAGAAGACGGGAGACCTACGCCCAGTGTTGAACCTACGTCCACTCAACCAATTCTTGACAGCACCCAAGTTCAAGATGGAAACCCTTACCAACATTTGCAGGATGCTCAAACCTGGCGACTGGCTTACGAGTATCGACCTCAGCGATGCGTTTCTACATGTGGCAGTCCATCCAGCATCTCGCAGGTACCTCCGCTTCCGATGGGGAGCGGAGTCATACCAGTTCCGAACTCTGCCTTTCGGACTTTCACTTTCCCCCTTCGTCTTCACAAAAATCGTGCGTCCAATTCTCAAGTGGGCAAGGGAGAAAGGGATCAGGATCTCGGCATATCTCGACGACATCCTCATCGCAGCCAGGACCAAGGAGGAGGCCAAGGAGCACACTCATCTAGTTCGGGAACAGCTGGAAAAACTTGGATTCCTTATCAAGAACGCCAAGTCAACACTAGATCCTACCCAATGTATCGACCATCTTGGGTTCAGGATCAACACCGGCAACATGTCACTGTCGGTTCCAAGGCCAAAAGTCCGCGACCTGCGCAGGGAAGCGGAGAAGCTGATCAGAGCAGGGACGGTTCAACTTCGGCGGCTGGCGGCATTTATCGGGAAGGCGATCGCGATGACGGTGGCGGTCTTTCCGGCTCGACTGAGGACGAGGAATCTGATTCAGGTTCAGAATGCAGCTCTGGCCAAGAAATGCAAGTGGACGGATCCAGTTACATTGGACACGGCGGCACTGGAGAATCTCAGCTGGTGGCGATCTCATCTTTCGGAGTGGAACGGTCAAGGATTCTTGCCTCAGAGGACGGAAGTCGACGCATACACCGATGCCTCGGAGGAGGCATGGGGGATTGTGATCGAGGGCAAGGAGATGTCCAGGACATGGAGCGCATTGGAACAACCACACCACATCAATTGGAAGGAGCTGCGGGTCATCTGGCACTTGGTCCACCTTTCAGAAACGATCGGGAAGACCATTCATGTTATTTGCGACAACATGACAACCATTGCCCAGATCAACAAATTCGGCGGGACGAGGTCTCGACCACTACTCGACCTGACGACCAGGATATGGAACCACTGCATGGCAATGGGCACACGACTCAAGACGACATACGTTCCCTCACAGTTCAATCCAGCAGATGCACCGTCCAGGAGGATGACAACGCAGCTGGAGTGGTCGATCGACAAGTCATTCTTCCAAACCCTCGAGTCGACATGGGGTCACCACCACATCGACCTATTCGCAACAGCAACGAACGCCAAAGTTCCTCGATACATCTCATGGAAGCGGGAGGAAACCGCCTGGGGCCAGGACGCGTTCAACAGCAGCTGGTCCAATATGAACAGAGTTTATGCGTGTCCACCGTGGTCGCTAATCACCAAGGTCCTCCAGAAGATCAAGCAGGACAAGGTCAAGGCAACGGTCATCACTCCATTCTGGACGAGCGCGCTCTGGTATCCTATGATCACAGCCATATCGGTCGACAAGCCTCTACGGATCCCGAGGAACCAAGTCTTACCAGCTCCGGGGAACAGTCCACACATCCTCGAGAGGAATCCAATGTGGTCGCTCTCGGCCTGGAACGTCGACGGCAACAAGCAGTAGAGAAGGGAGCACCCGGATGTTTGAGCATTACCGCCGCGCTAAAGAAGGAGATCCCGCCGGACGACGTTGACACACACGGCCGTCGGTCATCCCCAGCCATTGTTGAAGCGTGCTACAGGATCTCGCGATCTCTAACAAGCAACTTCGCCGCAGCCATATTTCCTCAAATCTGAACCCACAGATAGAGTCCCTGGCAAGGAAGAATAATGGATAGCGTTGCCGAATGTAATGACGGCTAAAGCCTATTATTCGACAACGCCAGGGACTCTAGATGTCCCACCCGACCCGCCCTTTTCTAGCAAGTAGATAGAGATCAACAGATCACCTAGAGTCCCCTTTATTTTGTTTTCATTTTTCATTTTCAATTTTTTTTTTTTTTTTTTCGGAAGTCACGGCTAATAATAAAAGAAAGATACACACACATCTAGAGTCCCTGGCGTTGTCGAATAATAGGCTTTAGCCGTCTTTACATTCGGCAACGCTATCCAAAGATCAAAAAAGCAACGTCGCTATGAACGCTTGGCTGTCACGAGCCATTAAAAAGTCATGGTCTAAACGCTCTTTTCCTTGCTCAGCTTATACTTTTTCCTCCCTTAGTCCATACTTTTTCCTCTCTCCACCCGCATCACAAAAACCTCCGAGCAAGGAATGACACGAAGTATGGTTAAAAAGAGAGTCCAGCCCAGCGCAACTGAGTCGAGGCTCGGTTCCAGGCCCAGGGTTAGGTTGTGGTTGGAGGTGGAGGTGCACCAAAACAGACATAATAGAGGGGTCTGAGGAGAAGCTAAAGTGAAACAAAAAAAATTTAGCTTTGCGCACTAGCCAGATCCTAAAATTAAGCGCGACATTTGGACTGAATACATGTGGTCGGGGTACCGCTTAGCTCCCAAGATGGGAGCAATTGTTTTTTCTCGGCGAAACCAAAGTTGGTTGCAGTTTCAGGACAATTAAGCGCGTCAGGTAGCATAGAATTTACAGCATTTTTTAACTAACACAGTGTGTCATAATTTGAAGCCGCATGTCATGAAAGCATAATATGTAAGGTTAAGTTAAAATCCAGATAAGAGCTGTACAGCCAGCAGTGACTCGTTTTCGACATCTGAAGTGAACCCGCACCGCCGCTACCCCTTAATTAGAGATGGACTCCTTTCCATATGACATGAACAATCCAGAAGAAATGCACCCTCGAATTCCTGCTGAAGCAAGGATTGAAAGAGCCGACATCGAAGGATCAAAAAGCAACGTCGCTATGAACGCTTGGCTGCCACAAGCCAGCTATCTCTTCACAAGATCATCCTCCGATTAGCGTGTTTCTGCGACCGAAGAAGGTTGGTAAGTGATGCGTTGAAGAAAATAATTTCCTACTACAACCACACAACGGTTCTACTATCACGTGATATTTCGGCATGCCTTGGTCTTACCAGCATCCCTTGATTTGTCTGAGAACGGCACCTTCGAACTAGCCAGTACCCGTGCGTTTCGACAGGCGATGTTCTCCAAGTTCTATCGCCCTCCAACCCCAGCACCACATCACCCACTTCATGTTGGTTCCTCATTCCTTGCCATCCCAAGCTCCATCTCTTTCTCTCGCCTTCTCTTTTCCACACCGACAACCAATACAGATATGCTTTTGACACCTTTCAACCTGGCCCGATGACGGATAAACGCTGCACCCTCTTCAATCTCGAGAAACCTTTGGAGATTCCAACCGAGGAATTCCACGCCGAGTGGTGGCCTCTTGTCGACAGTTTCTGGACCCGTATTCAACATAACTACCTTATCACTCCTGACGTGATCAAATGCATCAGGCGCTACTCCAAAAACACCAAGCAGTGGGCGCTCTGGGCGCGTCAACATTCACCACTTTTGCTGCAGGTCACCACGACCAATCCACTCGAGTCGTATCTCAGTGAGCTCAAAAGGGCGTCATCCAAAACACACGCACTCTTTGGTAAGGCCACCGATCATGGCGGATGATGGTCAGCTGTAGCAATGCGTTTTTTTTAGCATATGGAAGTCATTACTGCGTAGGAGCATGCCTTAAGATTGTCGAGGTCGACGACAAAAGGGAGACTCAGCGTAAAAAAGCGAAGGCAGATGTGTCAACAATAAAGATATGAAGAAGTGAGAGTGATAAGAGTGTGTATGATCAATGGTGTGTGCGATATATTAAGGTTTTATCATACGTACACAAGTAACTGATGAGACAAAGAGAGGGATTGTATTAGGCACACCAGGTACAGTCTATTATGCTGTCCCTGGTATGTAGCTTAAGGGTAGTCTAGTCTATTGTCTCCATCTATCTTAGGGTGCCATTAGGCGAATATGCGACAGTGTGTGAGGAAAAGTATGTGAGCTGGACAGAAACGTATCCTCTTTATTTTCTATCTGTCTTTGATTTATAGTCTCCTCTTATCACGTGAGTAAACATGCAACTGTTGCGACTAGCAGAGGCTAAACATCTCACACATGTTGTGCACGTACACAACAGCAGACTTCCGCACCAAGCGCATCTCCATCATCGATCTCTCAGAAACGATTCTCGAGCAAGTCCACAAGTTCCCATTCCCGGTTCAAGAGCTCATCATTGGCAAGGCGCGTGCAATGAGCGCAAGGATAGAAAAAGGCAAGACCCCTCCAGAGCTGATTGCACCAGAGTGTAACTGTCACTTTTTCTCCCGCTATCTTCTCCCTTGCCGGCATATTCTCCACGCGCACCTGTTCGGCACCGACCCTCCTGAGAAACTGGTGACCATTGAGGATTGGATGAACTTTCAGCACATGTTCGATGAGGCAGGCATGGAGGTGTACCAAAGCCGCAAGTTGGTTGAGGTGCCTGTTTACATTGAGACCGAAGAGGAGAGGAGGCAAACCATGTATTGGCTGAAGGCGAACGCGCTTCTGGAAAATGTGCGCAATGGCTTCTGGAAGGCCATGGAGCGTGGTGATGATAATGACATACAAGGGTTTATTGATGATCTTGCCCACTTCGCTGTATCCCACTCTGAATAAATAATACCACAGTACCAAGGAATACCACCGTAAAAGGAGCAGCGGGAAAGAGGGCTGACGGAAGAGAGGATCAGCGAGAAAGAAAGGGGGTAGAGGCGGATGATGAGGGAGGGGAGGGGGAGCGCAGGGAGGACCATGCAATTGGAGAGCGCAAGTGGGTCACGTGATATCAGGCTGTTGTAGCGGCGGGGCTTGAGGGGCGCCGTGACGGTCAATTTGGAGGTAGCAGAGGCATCTGGAGCAGGGATCGGCACAGGTTGGCGGCCTGCGAGCGCGTCAGGGGAGGCATGGTAAAGGCAGTCAGAGAGATAAAGAACGAACAAGATAAAAGTGAAGATGCAAGCCCAATGGAAAGCGGGAGCGGCCATGGGAGCATCGGGGAAAGGAAGGTGTATTGGTAGAAGGGAATATAGTCAGGAATAAGGCAGAAAGGTAGTGGAAAAGGATGAGTGTTTTATTACTGTTCTTTTAGAGAGGGGACTCACTCTCTATTTATCTAAACTAAGGTACTCCTAGTGAAGGTACCGAGATCTCATCTAGAGCTCTAGCCTGGATCTAAGATGGGCTATTTCTAGGAACCGGAGAGATGGCTCTCGTCGCGCGGGTAGGAAGTATGCGTTGGCGATAGCCGTCACGTGTGTAAGCAGCTTTTACAACAAGGCTTTAGCGGACCCATATTTTTGTATGCGAACAGCCGAGTGTTTCACTGTTTATCGCATGGACCAAGCTCATTCATGCTCCAATTTACCTTTTTTTGCGCACAATACTCTGGCCTAGACCCAGAGTACAGAGCCTACTGTAATTCATTTGGTCTCTTCCTCTAAGACATATAGCCAATCAGGTTTCAACGCAAGTCCTTATCGCCGCTTGAGTTTCTCGGCAGTTAGAGACACATACTTTCTCGGCGGAATTAAAAGTTGGTTGCGTTTCAGAACAATTATAACACAAGGGCACAATTGGAAGGCTTCTTAAATATAATTTATTTTTCAAAAAGAAAACCATCATCGTCCACCAATGTAAGAGGCCAACCTAGACCCCACCGCTCCATTCCCGTTTGCGAATGTACTCCGGAGGTAATGCGTGTTCAGCAAATGTCCAGTTGCGTTGTTGGTGTACAATTGGCCGTCATAGCGGTTCCTGTCCAGCGGCTTATAAGCCAAGACGCCTGTCTGTGCGACAAAGTCTCCTTTATTGGCAAAGTGCTCAATGTAACGGAGCTTTCCCTCACCAACAAAGTGGTTTGCCGCACTCCCAAACGTGTACACCTCCAATTTGCCCAGGGATGTGTCAACTTCGGTAGCAAGAAGGCGGTAAACCACCTGGCTGGCGATAATGCCCCCCTGCGGTAACATCAAGATGGGAAGGTGAAGAGAATGGAACGATTAGCTTCTGAGTTACGCTTAGCGCTCACACAGAACGCGATCTAGAGTGCTTTGGAGTTTATACGAACCTGTGAATGGGCAATAAGCACTACCTTCGTGATACCAGGTTTAAGAAGCTCATTTCTCGTGATTCCATAAAGTTGCCTGAAGTCCTCCGTACCTTGTGTAAAGCACCTTTGATAAATGCAATCCAGCAGGTCGAGCAAAGGGCCGAACGTGGGATTATAAACCCCAGTGATCTTGCGCCCAAATATGCGAGCTAGCATTTCGCAATTCAATCGCAGCCACGACAGATCGCAACAAATTCCGTTGGCATACAGCCAGGTCTCGTTTGGAAAAACGGCGCCCTCTTGGCTCTGATACGTTGTGGTTTGCTTTTTCACGGTCCAGGCGTTCACAGCGAAGTAGATGATAAGCAGGCCAACGGCAGTAAAGATACTGAGAACGGGCATGCACAAGAGCCAAATCAACGGCAACGTGCATAAAAATAGGATGAGCTGGCGGGATAGACTAAAGATGTTGCTCCAGTTACGGAGGTAGATTTCGTCATTCAGTATTGCTTGACAAGGGAGCCCTATGGTCTGTGGGGCGATGAGCCCATGGCTGGCAAGAAGGAATAAATCGCCCCAAAGCAGACGAATGGGAGAATCGGTGTAAGGAATGGCTGGGTCTGACATAACGATGAGTCCTAATGGCAGTTTGGACGGAAAGGCAGATATTATCGACTGCATTTATATGCACGGGTATCGTTTGCAGCACCTATATCCATCTTGGAGGTTTATGTTCACCCTAGATGGTCATGCTGCGGAACCAATGGCCAGTGGCGCATATGTCTTTCTTGCAGTACCACTCACTCACCCAGTCTTCAAGCTCCAGATGGCAGGACCAATGGCCAGTGGCGCATATGTCTTTCTTACAGTAACACTCACTCACCCACCATCGTATCGTATCGTATCATAGCCCTAACTGTTACTGCGCGCAGAGAGTAGATGTATATACAAGGCAAGGTTGGCCTAGACATTTTTTTGGCGATTATGAATCCAACACCACAGTCACATTGGACTCACGATTAAAGTTCTGGGTTCTGTCGGGGAATTTTTATCCAACAGCCACATGTATCTGCAAGTACCACTAGGGCTTGACAGATGAGACATGTGTGAGTGAGTGTGACCGCAGGAAATTGAATAAATATGCACCAAAAGAGGCCATGAAAAATGCGCCATTGGTCATTGGAATCTTGATGCACGAGCCATCTGAACGCAAGTGTGCGTCAATCATCGAATTACAGTCTTGATTACCACAGCGTTACCAATGACTACGCATATAAATGGAGTCCAGAGGCTCGCTCTTTATCTCCGTTCCCAAATCACAACATAACAGAAAAACGAGAAAAATGACAAATATTCCCTGCAAATCCTCTGATGACAGCTCCTCGTCTGAGGACTTCGATCTTGACGCCTTTATGAGCAAGATCAGTGACACCCCATTGGGTACCGGCAAACTTTTTCATTCTAAGGCCAGACCGGAATTATCTGCCCTTCAATACACCAATTCTCCCTGGCGTCTACTTCGGTTCGATGCCTCCCGTTTTCTTTACAAGTCTCCCTACCTCATATGGTTTCTTTGGCCCCCCTTTCCTACATTTCCAGGTAACGAACTCTATCTCTGGAAATGGAGCAACATCTTTAGTCTATCCCGCCAGCTCCTCCTATTGTTATCGACGTTGCCATTGATTGGGCTCTTGTGCATGCCGATCATCAATGCCTTTGCTACCGTTGGCCTGCTTGGCCTGGTTGGCTTTGCCGTCGCTGCGAACGCCTGGATCGTGAAAAAGCAACCCACAAGGTATCAGAGCCAAGAGGGCGCCGTTTTTCCGAACGAGACCTGGCTGTATGTCAACGGAATTTGTTGCGATCTATCGTGGCTGCGCATGCATTGCGAAATGCTAGCTCGCATATTTGGGCGCAAGATCACTGGGGTTTATAATCCCACGTTCGGCCCATTGCTCGACCTGCTGGATTGCATTTATCGAAGGTGCTTTACATACAGTATGGAGGACAGGCAACTTTATGAAATCACGAGAAATGAGCTTCTTAAACCTGGTATCACGAAGGTAGTGCTTATTGCCCATTCACAGGTTCGTATAAACTCCAAAGCACTCTAGATCGCGTTCTGTGTGAGCGCTAAGCGTAACTCAGAAGCTAATCGTTCCATTCTCTTCACCTTCCCATCTTGATGTTACCGCAGGGGGGCATTATCGCCAGCCAGGTGATTGACCACCTTCTTGCTACCGAAGATGACACATCCCTGGGCAAATTGGAGGTGTACACGTTTGGGAGTGCGGCAAACCACTTTAACGGTAAGGAAAAGCTCCATCACATTGAGCACTTTGCCAATAAAGGAGACTTTGTCGCACAGACAGGCGTCTTGGCTTATAAGCCGCTGGACAGGAACCGCTATGACGGCCAATTGTACACCAACAACGCAACTGGACATTTGCTGAACGCGCATTACCTCCGGAGCACATTCGCAAACGGGAATGAAGCGGTGGGGTCTAGGTTGGCCTCTTACCTTGGTGGACACGTTTAGTTCGTCTTAGTTATTTTTTCCATAGTGTAATTTCAGTCCATTGTGCAATATCGTCAAATAAAATAAAAAAAATTGGAATGCGACTACCTCAGCCCTTGCAGCAGGAACGACAAGGGGAAGGGGAAGGTAAATAGAGAGAGCCTAGCCCAACGCAACGCAACGAGGTCCGGATCCAGGCCCAGGTCTAGGTCATGGCCGAGTCGAGTCATGAGGCCCAGATTTGGTTTCCTGACATACAGTGCTCGACAAAAATGATTCAATGAATTGCCAATTTCGACATTTTCTTTTCTTGCATCTCAACCATTAATTTTTTTCAATGAGGAGACAGACCACTCCATCTATGCCATTGTCCGCATCTCTGAGTGCAATCACATCTCGTTTTTACTTAATGGAATCGTTACTGCCATTAGTTCTAATCTTCCCTCTCATTCAATCACTTTTGTCAATTTTCATGTGTGTGAATTTCGGCCCCATATAAAGTGGTCCCCGCATCTAAGCCACCGCGGTTTTTTATGGCATCCCTGATGCGTTCACATTAACCCTTCTCTCTCCATCGCTCATCACTCATCATCAACACATGAAATGCGATCTCTCCCTCCACAAATTGTCGACGATGCAAAACAGCAGTTTCATCAGGGAAGATCAGCACGGGAAGTAGCCAGCATCCTTCGAATCTCTGTCAGCTCTGCAATTAAGATCCGGAAAGCAGAACAGGAGAACATTCCAGCTCCAAAGATGGGTCGACCTGCCAAGATTTCAAAGGAGACTACTAGGATCCTTGCACGCCAATTCAACAATGGCACTCTACAATCACTTCAGGATGGCCAGCGGTTGGTTCAATCAGTGGATGGAGGGCAGGTTCATGTTCGCACTGTGCAGCGCCATCTGGAAAAAGAAAGTCTCAAGGCATTCGTGCAGCAGAAAAAGCCTGGTCTGGCAACAATTCACACCAGTGATCGGTACGAATTCGCAAAGGCGCATTTACATTGGACAGTGGATGACTGGAAGAACATAATGTTCTCTGATGAGACGACCATCAGTCACATTGGGTCCTTCAGCAGGCAGTTTTACTACAGCAACCAGGAACACAAATGCTTGAAGCCTCACCAGGTCAAGGAGACGAAGCTGTAACGTCTGAGGTATCTCTCGGCGTATTTCTTCCATTTTTATTCAATTAGTTAGAAAAGAGACCCGCTTAAGTACCCCTTAAGCATCGGGCATGCAGTAGCAGATATATCTGCATGCATGCTGAGACAAATAAACCTCACCTTTCTCTCTTCCTGACTTCCGTGAGCAAAAACATTTCAGAAGCAGAACTGTGGAGGAAAAATTATGGTGTGGGGTTGTATGACCTATTACGGGGTAGGCGACGCCTCCTGGATCCCAGGGAAGATCAATTCAGAAGACTACATCGATGTACTCAATGATTATGTCCTCGCCTCTCAGGACTGGTATGGCATGGATCCAGATACTTTTATTTTTCAACAGGACAATGCCAGCATCCACACCGCGTACCTAGTGAGGGCTTTTTTTATTGAGTCTAAAATCACTGTTCTCAAGTGGCCAGCGAATTCTCCAGACCTCAACCCTATTGAGTACCTTTGGTCATACCTAAAGAAGGAACTTGGAACGTACAAACAGGCACCAGCAACCTTGGAGGACCTGTGGGAACGTGTGCAGGATATCTGGACAAGTATTCCTATTAGCTATATCCAGAAACTGTATGAGAGCATGCCTAGGCGCATGGAGGAGGTATACAATAGTCATGGAGGACATACGAGGTACTAGTGAACATAGGCAGAGCAAAATAAAAAACACCATGTCGAAATTGACAAAAGTGATTGAATGAGAGGGAAGATTAGAACGAATGGCAGTAACGATTCCATTAAGTAAAAACGAGATGTGATTGCACTCAGAGATGCGGACAATGGCATAGATGGAGTGGTCTGTCTCCTCATTGAAAAAAGTTAATGGTTGAGATGCAAGAAAAGAAAATGTCGAAATTGGCAATTCATTGAATCATTTTTGTCGAGCACTGTAGCCCGGTAGAGCCACAGCCCCATGCAGATGGCCCCATTGGTGTGCGGCCCAACCAGCCAGCGGGATTGAACTGTCTGCTGCTGAACAGAGGTTTCATCCGTCCATTGTCCATGTGAACGAAATTACCATTTTTGTATGTGAAAGCCCATTGAGTGCCAGGCCATATACTGAACAACAAAAATTGGACCAGGAGTATCAAGTGATGTTCGAGAAGAGAGCAGTTATAATTGGAGATACTAAACTCGAGAGCAGGTGAATAAATACGTCCGATTTGAAGTTTTTCCACACTCTTCCAATAACACCTTCACTGCAATGCTGCCATCCGGATGGGAAGCCGCTGTCGCGCCAGACGGGCGTACATACTACATCGATCACAACACCCGAACAACCACCTGGGAAAAACCCGCAGATGCACCGCCAGCGTACGGTGCCGCATCATCAGTACCACCAGCACAGGCACAAGCTGCCGCACCAGTGTCAACAGGACAACCCCAAGTCGTCATCAACAGAGTATTGCTTGACCAAGCTTCGCTCCAACGCCTGCATACCGCCATCTATCCCAACCCCATAACCCCTGGTAACTACTGGTACGATTCTATCAGTGGCGCGTGGGGATTGATGGGCGGACCTTGCATCGGCATCATGCCGGCCGGTCTCGTACTCGGAGGACCGCTCCCCGCAGACGCATCCGGGGGAGGAACGGGCGTCTTCATCAATGGGCGCGAAATACACCCAGCGGATAAAGCAGGACTGCAGGCCATCGGCGTTACTGCGGTCCCCGGAAGATGGTGGGTCGCAGCAAACGGCGCGTTTGGAATGCAGGGAGTACCCATACCCATTGGCAATCTCAGAGAAAGCGCACAGAGAGCAAACAGCAGCGGTCCGTGGTCAGTACACTCAAGAATTATGGGAACACACGTAGGCGGCGACGGACAAGGATTTACATACTTCCAGGGCAAAGATAGCCATGGACACATAACAAGCTGGTCATCGGGAAAACCACTCTATCTTTTTCGTATGACTAGCGTGTTACCCGCATGTAATTTTAGTAAAATTGTTGCAATTATCAATTAAGCTTAGTATGAGAGGAAACCGGCGCAGATCTTGGATTGGATATACTGTACGAGAAGACTTGCAGCGGCAGGTGCTCTTGTGTGTGAAATGCCTGTTTTTGGTCCTTTCCGAGCAAGGCATTCTGTCCTGAATGCAACCCTTTGTAATAGCAACAGAGGGAGGGCGAGGGGATGACAAGGGCAAGAGACAAGAGACAAGAGACAAGAGGGAACAAGAGGGAATGGATGAATGGAGCAAGAACGAGTGATGTTTATTATACAGAGGAGAAGGGTATTTATATGTCTATGGTATAAGGGATGGTGGCGAGGTAGACAAGACAATAACAAAGCAGGGGCAGCGTATGAAGTTGACACACGGGGGAGTAGCAAGGCTTTCAAGGAACAAGGCCGTCGTAAAGCAGGGGGCGATCTACAATCCTGTCACACCCTTAATGCTTTACCTATTGCAACAAGACGACGGTGGATATCTTGAACAGAGGACGGGGGAACGAGGAGACGAGAGAGACGAGGGAACTGGGGACGAGTACTTGAACGTTGTGTTTAATAAAGGCTTGAGTTCTGAACTACCGAGCTGTAACAGGATCCTAGACAACCCCTCACTCGCCACCACTCGCCATCACTCGCCATCACTCGCCACCACCGCGCCCCTGTAATCTAGACACATAAATACCCCTACCTTCCGCTGTACAATAAACCTCATTCTTTCTTGCTCTTTCCTCTTGTCTCCCTTGCTTCCTCTTGTCCCCCTCCTTGTTCTCTTGCGTTGTCTCTGTTGCTGTTACACGAGCTAACTAGGGTTGACGGATGCTATTTATGCTATGTTCACGGCTTCTAGTGTTTTCTAGGTTCGTGGTTGGTGTTGTAGCAACGAAAGTGAATGAATACAAGTGCGTGTTTATGTGTGTGTATGAAAGAGAATGTGTGTGTATGTGTGTATGTGAAAAGTATGTGAGCTGGACAGAAACATATCCTCTTTATTTTTCTATGTGCTTTTGATTTAAAGACTCCTCTTATCACGTGAGTAAAACTGCAGTTGCTGCGACTACACTGCTAAACATCTCACACATGTTGTGCGCGTACAAAACAGTTGGTTAGCAAGCAAGAGGTTTCTCGAATGTTGGTGGCGCTGGTTGACGTCATATCAGAGTGAAACTGTCACACCTTTGCGATTGCGAACTGCATGTACGACTGTTTTGTGTAATCTGATTCTTGGCGAGAAACACAAGGGGAGGGGCAGGGAGTAAACCAAGAACGAGGAAGGGCATCCCCAGCCTGCCAAAAGATCAAGGAGATACAGCAGGTACCGGTCGAACTGACGCAGGATATTCAAACCCCTTAAGTGATCCCAGAATTAACGTAGGTAAGCCAGTTGCATATTCTTCTGGAAATAATCGCAAATGCTGCAATTTTCTTGGAATGATCCACAAGTGTCCTACAGAGGACGGACTACTTGCATTGTCATAGGTGCCATGGACATATGTGTGACTTCTTTTATTCCTTTTTAACCGACGAAAAACTATTGTGCCTTCTACTAATACAAAATCGTTATCTCCATCACCTGACTTATCGTAAATCATGTGATGTTCCCTCTTTCTCTTTCTCACTAGAACTAGCAAGTGGCCGCGGCTACGCCGCGGACGCTGCGCCGGTTTCTCGATTCCCAGGTTTGGCGTGTAAGGGCTAGAGGTGTTGCCGACCTGGGGTCTTTTCTCATTCATTTTGGATGTGTCTTGACTTCAAAGGGGGGAAAATAATATTAGGAATAAAAAAATGAGCCAGCAAAAAGGATGAGAGGACTGATCTAAAGAACGGGCGAGCATTGTTCACTCTTTTAACATTTTGATCGATTCTATGGTGTAGGGTATGATTACGGAACTCTCTTATAGACATCACTTCTAGTGTATGTGCCCTCAAGCTCGGGGATGCTGCCATGGATCATAAGAACTTTGACATTTTTGATGTCTGCGCATCAAGAAAGAGAAATATAAAGCTTACTGTGTGTGAACACAGCAGTAGGGAGATAGAGTCCGACATTTTCAAGGGTCTGACCCTGCGCCTTGTTGATCGTCATGGCAAAGGCAGGCCTGACCGGGAACTGTCGTCTCTTGAATGTGATCGGGGAGGACTTGTCGTCTGTTGTTAAAATCGGCACTCGTGGGATGAAGACCAAGTCGGTGGCAAAAGGTCCCGTTAGGATTGTCGCCATGATGCAGCGTGGCCTGAGCCGGCGGACAATCAAGCGAGTTCCGTTGCAGAGTCCTTTTTTTTGGTCTACATTTCGGAGGAGAATGATGGGCATGCCAACTTTCAGCACCAGATAGTAGGGAGGTAATCCAGTGGGGTCCAAAGAGTTGAGATACTCTGTAGGATAGTTGGCGACGCCGTTGGTATCTGAATCCGGAACGGAGTCTTGGCCAAGGTACTCTGTTGCCTTGCCAGGAAGTAGTGTGGTCGGGAGGTTGTTCATGTAATTGACATCCTTGTTCAGTGTTGTCAAAATAGCGGTGCGCTTGATGTCGTGAGGTGCAAAGTTGCCGATGGAGATATTGGGGTAGATGGTGCGGATAAGTTGGATCTCGTGCTCGTTGTTGAGATTGGGTCCATGTGGCGTAAAAAGGATGTCGTCTGGAATCCTGATATAATCATCAGAGTCGCCAAGGAAAATGTCTGCTCCTTGCCTTCACCCACATGTAGCAAAAAATCGACGGAAGAAAAAGAGCTGCTCTTGTCCTCCATGACTCGCATATTGCGAGTTTGCTTGAGTGCCTTGACCTTGGGCCAAATGGTGCCAGACATCTTTAGACATGCGCCTTCGATTTGAGACTGAGATCCATGAACAACCACCGGCAACACCTGTTGAAAGTCACCACCGAACACGACAATCTTTCCGCCGAAAGGAACCAAGGGTCGATCCATAATCCGGTCCACAGACTCAAAGACATTTCGATGCATCATGGGTACCTCGTCCCAGATGATGAGGTCGGCCGCATGAATAATGGATCCGACTTGTTGCTCGCGGGTGATATTTCAGGTCGAGTCTTTGAAAACTGGATTGGGGAACTTGAAGACAGAGTGTGCAATGCGTCCACCATGAAGGATCAGAGCTGCTATACCGGATGACGCGAGGACAACAACATTCTTTTTCAGAACACCACTGATTTGTTCAATCAGTGTGTTGTAGAGAAAGAATTTGCCGGTGCCACCTGGTCCGTCAATAAAATAGAGGTCGGTCCTTTGGGGGCGGACGGGTGTGGAGACAGAGGCGATGACTTCGTCAAATATTACCCGATGCTCGACATTCATGGTTTGAATGTGAGGGCCCGCCAGCTTGGCGAGCTCTTCATGCGATTTTTCGCTGTGGTCAGAGGCGGACTTTGGGATGTAGCGGAGAATGCTGTCGCTGATGTCTTGTGGCATAGTGGGAAAGGCGGCCAGAGAAGGGAGACAGAACCTCTCGCCGTCCTTAGGCTGGACAAAGTAGATCCGGGCAATCTTGAGGGTGTCCTTTTGATGCCCCTTGTCCCACTTGCGATTGTTTTGGTCGTAGGTGTAATGCTCGCGAATCTCGGCGTATGTATATTTATGTGCGTCCTTGTCCTCTTGGTTCAGCTTAAAGTAGGCCATCAGTTGACTGTCGTTGTTACGGCGGGCGACACAAAGTAGATCCGCGTATGTGACGTTGTGCTGGCCTATGAGATGGACCTGTAGACGTTGCACAGCAGGTGAACGACCGTACAAAGGATATCCAAGGACGCGCCACATGCTTTCATGGGAAGAGAGGTATCTCATATCGCGAAATTCGCGAATCTCGATGCGTGAAGGATGCTATTATACAAACGATAGCAAACAAAAAGAGAGTGAGAAAAAATAGTAAGCAAGGTGTTGCAATGGTCAGACATCCAGGGAAAAAAATGCGCAAAAAAAGTACCTCCTTGCTTGCTGCATTTTTTTTGGTGTGCAGCGATTGAGCCTTCAGTGGCGGTGGTGTTATACCCTGTAGCGGTAGCTGTAGCAGTGGCGGCGCTGCTGCTGGTGCTGGTGCTAGTGCTAGTGCTAGTGTTGGTGCTGGTGGATGCAAAGACGACGATGGGATTGATCAGTGGAGGCAAACAGAAGACCCTTCTTTTTCGAGGGCGATCTTGGCTCTGCTCGGTCCATTGGGAAAATGAAAAATGAAAAATAGAAATTTGTGTATGTCCATTGATGCTTTGACTTCTGTGCTGCGATACTATTGTTTCTTTTGCTTTGATAGAAATAAGGGGGCAATGAACAAAAGACATGCCTTACGGATGTGCTCGTATAAATATTTCACGGCAGAGACGGAAAACCATATCTCGACATTGAGGTGGGTGTTGAACTTGGTTGCCAGCCAAAGGTTGTGAGGCACGACCCAGCTATTGTCGATCTCTGTCGGGAGATTATCGGCCAGTTCTATTTGGTTACACCTTCCGGCACAGGCATCCAAGGTCGCCCTCTTAGTCCCAAAAGACCTGGCAAGATGTTCAAGGTGGCCGACAGGATTCCGGCCATCACACCCACACTTGGTGCACATGCTTCTGGAGGTGGGAACTGGCGTGCGCGTGTTCGTGATGCTGTTGGAGCCGCAGACGTTGGCGTTGGAATTAGTACCGCTAGTGCTGGTGGTACTGGTGGTGCTGGTGGTGCTGGTGGTAATGGTGGTGGATGATGGTGCCGCTTCCGATTCCTCATCAGTCTCCTCTTCAACAATCATTCGCCGTCGCTTGTCCAACTTAACCGAGGTTGTCCCAACAATGGGCGGGCGATCACTATTGATGGTGCCGTTTTGGTAGGCATCGTAAATGTCTATTGAAAAGACATTGTCAAATTGCCATTCGTCAGCAAATCACTCAGGACGTCAATGAAATCATTGTCGTCATTGAACCCATAGTCTCTGTCCGTGTCCTGACCAGTGACAGGGACGGCGATAGTAGGTGTATTGTTGCTAGAGACGTTTTTTGCAACCTGCTTCTGCTCCTGCTTCTGCCCCTGCTCCTGCTCCTGTTTCTGCCTCTGCTCCTGCTCCTGCTTCTGGTCTTGAGTTAAGTTGGTCCTGAAAAAGACCCTTAATCGACGTCCACTTACCTTTGAAGTTGGCGTTGGGGTGGGGAACAACAGTGGCAACCTTGGGCTTGAAACCCCGGAGGTGTGTATACGCATCCTCAAAATACGTAATGTTGTCGGGGACAGGGTCGTGAACAGGAGCCGTTGAGATCAAGATGCTTCTGCTGTCGATATCAGAGGTCATGTTGTTGACGGGGACATCAGGGGTTGGATCAGAGACATTCACGATAGTTGCATTATCGTTCTACGTATCGTCTGTATTGCAGCGCCTGCGATTATTGAGAGTGGTGCGCCCTTTACAATGCGCTGCAGCAGCCGAACCAAGACCTTAGAGCTCAAAGAGGACTGTTGCCTGCGATAAGTAGGAAACAGTACTAAAGGTCAGGGATGAACAGAAATGAACATAAATAACATAGTTGCATATAGACACTGACATAGACTTACTTTGGAGCAGCAGCAGAAGAACGGGTTCCGGTACGGGTATAAAGAGGCGTGGATGGTTTGCGCATGTTGAAGAGGATAAAACTTGAGACTGTAGAAGATATGTCAAAATATGGTCAAGGATTAATGAGAATCGATACTGAGAATTATGAGACGCTTACCCTTTTCTAAAAGAGAAATAATACAACCTCTTCACTCTCCTTGTGCCACGACATACCGTTACCCTACTGTTCACTGACCATGCTCAGTAGATTGGCGTCTGTGTTCTCTTCATTCTTGTTCTTCCTTGTGGTATGTGTGCTCGCGTCTTCGTGTTTGTCCATGCCAAGCTGAGTCCTCATGTCTGTCCATGCTGAAAAGGATGGTGTATGGTCGAATATGTCAATGGAAAGAAAGAGAGGAATATTTTATTTCACACCTTAGAGGGGGTAATATGCGTACGCAACCCACTCTGATAGTGACGTTCTCACTTTGGTGTTAACATCATGAGTCTGGTGCATTTTTTCAAAAAAAAAAAAAGGGCCAAGCTGCATCTTCATGTCTGTCCATGCCAAGCTGCATCCTCATGTCTGTCCATTCCATGCTGCGTCTGCATTCTCATGTCTCATTTTGTCCATGCCATGCTGGTGGATGTCTTTTTTGTTTCTGGTGTCGTTTGTTGCTTGCTGTTGTTGCTATTGTTGTTTGTTGCTTTCTGTTGCAGTTTTTGTTGTTGTAAAAGAAAAGAAGGGGGTAAAAAAAGGAAGATAACATGATGTCGAGGATGGAGACGTCACGCCGGTGTGCAATTATGCAATTACAGAAAATTGGTGTATATCATGTGATAAAGAGACATTGATTTTAATATATGAGACTAGAAAGGTTGCCCGTGGGCGATGCCACGGGTGCCGGAAGTTGCTGTAAGGGGTCTGGGGTGAGGGGGGTGTGGGTCTTTGAAGGGTGTTTGAAGGGTCTTTGAAGAAGACTCGTTTATTTTTTTTTTTTTTTTTTTGAGGGAAAAGAGAGGATTTATTGTGGCTTAAACAGCCTTGATTGAGTTATTTTGTGCTATGGTTTTGGTGATTTCGCGAAGTATGGTGTGGATGATATCGCTACTAGATTGAGTGTGTTGATGAAGAAAAAGAACGGTGTTGGCTGATGAAATACCAATGAGGCAACAAGCCAGCAATTGTGGGATAGTGATGTTAAATTGGGGTTTGATATCAAAGGTTGGAGGATGGAAAGACAAGACCTTATCAAGGTCATCATCTGACCAAAGTGGTTTGGATGTATGTTCCTTGAGAATTGTTTGCCAAGCGATGTATTTAGGAGCGCACTGAAAGATGTGATGCGCCTTGTCCTCACGTCGCTCACGACATCCGGCCATGTTACAATGAGGATCCTGCTTCCAGATTTTTTGACGTAGAGTTCCGCAAGGAAGCCAATCCCTTTTAAATCTCCACCACGTGGTCCTGGCCCGGTGTGGTATTTTAGCGCTCCAGAATTGGCGCCACTGTTTCGAGGTTCCCGTCTCTGGTTGGGTTGAGGAGTTTGGGTTTGGTGGTGTGTCTTGCCTCAAAAAGGCTCGAAGGTGTTTGTTCGTGGCCGATTCCAGAGTGATGGGATTACTGTCGTTTGGGATCAAGACAGATGAGAGGATATGCTGTGCCAATGTATCATCCTGCGTGATCTTGGGTGGGTTCGAGAGTGCTTGCTGCATACTGTGGCGCATTCGACGACGTTCTTGGTAGGCCTAGATCCCTAGTTCCACTTGAGCAAGGCGGAGCTTGGGGGAAAGGTGTGTTTTTCTGACCAGTTGGAGGAGCCCATTGTTGTCAGGAGAAAACTGAAAGAGCTCTTCCACTCGGAGTCTGAGGGTCTTGATGGTGGTATCTGTCGTTTCAAACCACCATTCGATTGGTGAGGAGGCAAGTGTTACAGAGTCCGGCAAGGGATCAGCAAGGGCCAGTGCTTTGAGGGAAGGGAGGAGGGACGCCGCAGATACCAATCGTTGCAGACCGGGAAACCCTGCCAATAAGGATCTGTACTGTCCGTCCAGGGGTGCTAGGAGGAAGGCAAGGCGGTGAGACGTTTTGGTCCTCCATCGGATGATATCAAGAATGATGTCCTTACCCCAAGAGACATTAGTGGAGAGAGCATTGCGGATATGCTTGAGTTGGAAAACATGGCATTGAGTAGCTGGGTCAATAACGCCTAGGCCACCCTTGTCCCTTGGAGTAGTGATCACCTCCCATGATGGCCTTGGTTTAAAGGAGCATACGAATTTGGTGACTGCAGCCTTCACCTTTCGCAAAAAGTCGAGCGGGGGGTTGACAATCCAGGATAGGTGCCAAAGTTTGGAGAGGATAAGAGAGTTGATGATGGTGGCTCGGCCCAGGACGGAGAGGGATCGGGAAGAGTGTATGGTTATGGCTGATTGTATCTTCTTCAGAGTCTTGTCCCAGAAGTCTTTTTCCTGATCGCGGTTGAAAAAGATAGGGAATCCAAGGTAGATCAAAGCATCGGCGGAGTTGTAGTCATGCCATCGCACGTCCAAATGTTCCAGGTGGGTCTGCAATTCTTTGGAGTAAGAGGGGGCCATAGGAAAGGCCACAGTTTTGGACAGGTTGACTTTGGCATTGGATGCGCGGCCATAGGTCCGTAGGGTATCCTCCAATGCTGACCATTCGGTTGTGGAGGAGATGAGAGTCATGAGGTCGTCTGCATAGGCGCTGAGCTTGATGGGATCCGTGCGACCAGGGATTTCAATACCGTGAATAGCCGGGGATCGTTCGATAGAGGCAAGCAACGGTTCAAAGGCTAAGTTGAAGAGGAGGGGAGATAGTGGGTCACCCTGGCGAAGTCCTCTTGATTGTGGGAAGGTGTCTGACACAAAGCCGTTGATATTGAGTGCAATCCTGGTAGAGAAGAAAAGTTGAATAATCGACTCCGTAAGGCATGATGGAAATCCAAGTCGTTTCAAGACCTGTTGAAGATAGGTAGGATGCACACGGTCGTATGCTTTTTCCTGATCCAGTAGTACGCCAATATGTCTTGTCCTTCTTGCATTGCAGTAATCTCGGAGTGTTGAGAGCACTAAGCCATTGTCTGCTATATGTCGTCCTGCCGTGAATCCTGTTTGGTGCGATTCTGTCAGCTTGGTCATGTACGGTTGAATCCGTAGGGTAAGGATTTTGGTGAAGAGTTTGGTATCCGAGTTAATGAGTGAAAGAGGTCTCCAGTTTGCCAGTTTTGTCGCATCGCCCTTCTTGAAGAGGAGGATCATCACTGTCTCTTGCCAGGATGTGGGGAAAGAGGCAAGTGTCAGCGCATCGTTGATAATTGCGGTGAATAGTTCCTTGATCCAGGGTATGAGGAGGATGTATCGATAGAGCTCAAAGGGTAAGCCGTCCTTGCCTGGGGCCTTATTAAGGGGCGTCCTGCTCACAACGTGGTCTAACTCATCGGATGTGATAGTCCCTTCGAGTCTGGCGCGATCCTGGTCAGATAGGGTTGCATGTGGGGGGATGGCATCCAGTAGTCGGTTAGTTGCATTCTGGTCGGAGGGGTCGCGGGAGTATAGGCGCGAGTAAAAGTCTGTTGCTACTTCCAGACGTTCATTGGTTGAGGTTGTCAAGGCATTGGTGGCAGGGTTGTGTAGGTGTGGGACGAGTCGTTTTTTGTTGCGTTGAGAGATGGCTCGGAAGAAGTAGGCGGTGTTGCCTTCTCCTTTTTCACGCCATAAGGTTCCCGACCGGAGGGCATAGGCATCCAGTTCTTCCGATGTATGTTGTTGAAGAGATGTTTCCAAAGCTTCCAGATCCTGAATGATTGCGTCCTTAGTTACACCGGTTGCAAGGGGGAGCTGGGCTAGTTTGTTTTGGCGTTGTATGTTGAGGTCTCTTAGGGCGGATTGTCGATCCTGTTTCCTTTTGATGGAGGCTGAGATGCAGAAACGTTTGATTTCCATCTTGACCCTGTCCCAGTGTTGGATCTTGCTTTGGTGAGGACGGGGTAAGGAGAAGGTCGCCAGGTGGTCGGTGAGATTCTTGATAAAGTCGCAGTTGTTGAGGAGCTGGGTATTCATTCGCCATATCCCTCGACCTGTCATGGGGGCGGAGGCGGGGGAGAGTGTCAGTAGTAGCATGTCGTGATCCGAGAAAGGAGATGCGCAGAGTTGCTCAGATTTAGATACCTGTGAGAGGAATTGGATAGAGGAGAAAATGTAATCAATGGTATGGCGGACTTTGTTTCCTGCAGGGGTGCAGGTGGGCTTGGGGTTGGTATGAAGTGGGGTGATGCAGTCTACAAGATGAGTATCAACCCAGTCCTGAAACAGGGGATGAGGACGAGGGTGAGTGTAATGTATGTAGTTAAGATCGCCTAAAAGAAAGGCCTTTGGGGGAGGGGAGAGAAAGAAAGGGAGGGAGAGACAGTTCAGCATGAATAGCCTTCGTGCTGTCCTGTTGGCTGGGGCATACATAACACAGAATGTGGCCATAAAAGAAGAAGATGAAGAGGTGACGGTGGTAATAATAATCCTTCCTTGTTCTGCGTAAGAGGTGTTAGAGAAGGAGAGGTCAGGATTGCGAAGAAGGAGTGCACAGTGGGGGGACCAAACAGAGCTGTGAGTGTTGAGATATTGGTTGTAATTGATCTGATCAGCAGTGGTTGGCGATGTTGGTAGGTTGATTTCCTGAAGGGCCATTATGTCAAAATCCGTTTGTCGAAGCCAGGTGAAGAAATGAGGTGGACCGGTAGCATTGTTGTTTTGAAGGTGCTGCTTACGTAGACCTCGCACGTTCAAGCTTGCGATCCGCATTACTGTGACCGATTGTTTTTAATTGTAGAAGTAGATCTAGTGGCAGGTCTACCTTCTTTGGTGTAGATGTTGTTGGATGTCTTGGTGATGGTCTTAACTGCTGTGGCGACCGCGGTCTTGGCTACGGAGCGTCTTGCCTTGATCCGCGCTGCTATAGAAGCAGCCATAGCATCCTCCATGGGGAGGTCGTTGTTGTCGGAGGAAATGGAGTGTTCAGTATTGTAGGTAGCTCTGTCAAGGTCTCCCAGGTTAGCTCCCTCCAAATTGAAATCCTCATCAAAGACCTCTTCTCCTTTATCCTGAGCCTGATCATGACATTCGGTCATAGTGATGTCATCTTTTGGTGTGTTGGAAGGAGAAACCACTAACTGGGACTGATGGGTCACATTGGTAGTGGTCAAAGCGAGATGGGTGTTTGAAATTGTATCAGGCGATACAGAAGCAGAAGCAGAGGAAGTAGTGGAGGAAGGAGAAGAGAAGGAGGTTGAAGAATCAGAAGAAGAGGAATCATGAGAAGAAGAAGAAGAGGAAGCAGAAGAGGAAGAAGAAGAGGAGGAAGTAGAGGAAGTAAAAGCTGAGGAGGATTCAGCGGAAGAGGTGGAAGTGGGTTGCCCTCTCACAGGCATCTTACCTTTCGCCCTCTTAGCATCTCTAGCCGAGAACCTTGAGCAGGTGAAGCTGACGTGGCCATTCGCATTGCACGCACTGCATACGATGGCCAAGCGCTTGGGACAATGGAGAAGGAGGTGCCCGTGTCCCTTGCAATAGTTACAAAAGGGAGAGGCTCCCATCCAACTGATACGGCAAGGAGATTTTTGACGGTTGCCCAAGGAGAGCAAGCGGTCAATCTTGAATTCGTCCGCAGTCTTGTCACTCTTGACATAAACAGCGAACTGGCTGCGAGCCTCGTGGTTGCCGTTGGGGGTAGGGAACAGAGGGATCTCGATCTTGATGACTTTGCCCATTCTCTTGGCGTCCTCAAAGTACCAAGAGCAGAACTGCTCCAGGTGGGTGCCAAAATCAAGGGAAGTCTGGAACTGGTAATCCGTGAAGACGAAACGGGTGATAATGTGAGGAACAGTCGATGAAAAGGGGGCAAACTGCTTGTCGTCGACGGTAATGGGAGTGGTGGAAACAGCTGTAGTGTCCAGAGATTCATGGTACACAATTTCAATGCGATGGTGGACATTGTCAGCGCAGGGGAAGGCCATGTTGCTAAGAATATGGAGAGGTGCTATGTCATCATGGGCTTTGAACAGAGTTGAGTGGGTGGATCTGACTGCATCCGAAAACGCGCCAGAAGAAATAGTTTTGGGGACGATGTATGCAACAGCTCTTGGGTTCACCAGGTCGCCCAGTCGAGCTCCCTTTGGTGCAAGAGCGGCAGCAGCAAGGTGACCCTCTTCGGGGTCGGTAAACACTGAGTGAATGAGAAGTTTATTGTTACTACGGGTTCCAGCTGCCATGGAGGCATAGGAAGGGGATGGTGGGGACCCGATTGAGGGCAGGGGTTGAGAGGGTGGGTCACCATCTCCGTGTTGGTGTTGATGTTGCTGTTGGGTTGGCATTGTGGAAAAGAGTTTTTTAGAAGACTCGTTTAAAGATACGGGCGCCACTTGCCTATTACCTTTTTCCTTTTTCAACTGTAGTGTGACTGTAAATTTTTCACAACTACCTGTGGCCAATGGCATGCTTGGGGAATGTAGAGCTCATACCTGTGGAGTTTCCTGTTGTGCCATAAAGAATAATATCCCTGGTCCCAGCTGGGCCCAGCTGACCTCCCTTATTAGATAGTCATCTTAGTAGCTGAGGAGCCATCCCCCTGGCCTTGTTAGTATTCATTATTCTCTCGGGTCACCCTCACTCGCAGTATATTCAAGATATCCTTGACTGCCCTTTGCTCTACATCACGCCAGAGGATTTCTTGCTTTTTAGTAGGCTTGCGAAAAGGGTCGTTCACAGCATACTGGCGCTTTGCGCTAGATGGCCCAGACGGCCACGCTCCAGCGGTCGCTTCCTTTTGCCGCAGGCGGCAATAGGGATCTGACAGCTACAGCTTTGCCCTTACGAAGTACTGGGGCTTTGCGCAAGAAAGTTTCTCTGGTTCGGGCTACGCCCTCACATCCTCTTCAAAGCCCCTTGATTTGGGCTACGCCCTCATATCCTCATATCCTCTTAGCCCGTGCCTGTACGCTCGCTGCGCTCACAGGATACTGGCGCGCTTTGCGCAAGATACTCTTGATGGCCTTGCCCGTGACCATTGCTCGCTTCGCTCACAAAGTACGGGCGCTTGGCGCAAAAAAGGTCCTCTGGTTCGGGCTACGCCCTCACATGATCTTCTCCCTTTCGTACCCGTGCGCTCACAACATACTGGCGCTTCGCGCAAGATACTTTCGATTGTCGCGCCAGGGCGCGCGCCCGTGACCATTGCTCGCTGCGCTCACATCCTCTTCAAGGCCCCTTGATTCGGGCTACGCCCTCATATCCTCTTAGCCCGTGCCCGTACGCTCGCTGCGCTCACAGGATACTGGCGCGCTTCGCGCAAGATACTCTTGATGGCCTTGCCCGTGACCATCGCTCGCTTCGCTCACAAAATACTGGCGCTTCGCGCTGGCGCTACGCGCAAGATACTTTTTTTTAGTTCGGGCTCCGCCCTCACGTGATTTAACTTTTTTGACTTTTTTTTAAGAAGATAGAGACTAGACTAGAAAGGTTGCCCGTGGGCGATGCCACGGGTGCCGGAAGTTGCTGTAAGGGGATCTGGGGTGAGAGGTGTGGGTCTTTGAAGGGTGTTTGAAGGGTCTTTGAAGAAGACTCGTTTAAAGATACGGGTGCCACTTGCCTATTACCTTTTTCCTTTTTCAAGTGTAGTGTGACTGTAAATTTTTCACAACTACCTGTGGCCAATGGCACGCTTGGGGAATGTAGAGCTCATACCTGTCGAGTTTCCTGTTGTGCCATAAAGAATAATATCCCTGGTCCCAGCTGGGCCCAGCTGACCTCCCTTATTAGATAGTCATCTTAGTAGCTGGGGAGCCATCCCCCTGGCCTTGTTTGTATTCATTATTCTCTCGGATCACCCTCACTCGCAGTATATTCAAGATATCCTTGACTACCCTTTGCTCTACATCACGCCAGAGGATTTCTTGCTTTTTAGTAGGCTTGCAAAAAGGCTCGTTCACAGCACACTGGTGCTTCGCGCTAGATGGCCCAGACGGCCACGCTCCAGCGGTCGCTTCCTTTTGCCGCAGGCGGCAACAGGTATCTGACAGCTACAGCTTTGCCCTTACTAAATATTGGGGCTTTGCGCAAGAAAGTTTCTCTGGTTCGGGCTACGCCCTCACATCCTCTTCAAAGCCCCTTGATTTGGGCTACGCCCTCATATCCTCATATCCTCTTAGCCCGTGCCTGTACGCTCGCTGCGCTCACAGGATACTGGCGCGCTTTGCGCAAGATACTCTTGATGGCCTTGCCCGTGACCATTGCTCGCTTCGCTCACAAAGTACGGGCGCTTGGCGCAAAAAAGGTCCTCTGGTTCGGGCTACGCCCTCACATGATCTTCTCCCTTTCGTACCCGTGCGGTCACAACATACTGGCGCTTCGCGCAAGATACTTTCGATTGTCGCGCCAGGGCGCGCCCGTGACCATTGCTCGCTGCGCTCACATCCTCTTGAAAGCCCCTTGATTCGGGCTACGCCCTCATATCCTCTTAGCCCGTGCCCGTACGCTCGCTGCGCTCACAGGACACTGGCGCGCTTCGCGCAAGATACTCTTGATGGCCTTGCCCGTGACCATCGCTCGCTTCGCTCACAAAATACTGGCGCTTCGCGCTGGCGCTACGCGCAAGATACTGGTGAGGGCCACGGCCCTCACAACATTTTTAGTTCGGGCTCCGCCCTCACGTGATTTAACTAAAAAAATCGTTATTTTTTTAAAGAGAAAGAGATAGTACCCGCGGCTTCGCTCGCGGAGGTGTTGGTGAAAAAAAAATGGGTGTTGTTTTGTGTTTTAATATTTATATCTGTCCGACACTCTCTTTTTCTCCCTGCTCCCTTCTCTTTTTTTTTTTTTTTTTTTTTTTTTTTTTTTCAGTCACCCAGGGCAAGGATCTCTGGGTAAACAACATTTGTTGTACAGCTATCTGGTGTATTGGGATCCTCCTTCTCAATCAACACATGCACGTTGTTCTTGCTCGTCACTCGAGATAGGGCGACGTACAGTTGGCCATGGGCAAATACCGGCTTCTTGAGATAGATACCAACAGTGTCCAAAGTCTGCCCTTGGGATTTGTTGATAGTCATTGCAAAGGCAGGTCGGATAGGGAACTGGAGTCGACGGAACTTGAACGGCATATCGAGATCAGAAGGGCAGATCGGGATGCGGGAAAGGAATACTTGATTGCCGGCATGTGTTCCTGTAATGATAGTGGCTCCCAAGACGTACCGGGAGAGAGACGTACATATCAGTCGTGTACCATTGCAAAGTCCTTCCTGGGGCATAAGGTTTCGAAGGAGTATGACAGGGCAACCCACGGTCAATCTTAGGCAGTGAGGAGGGAGCGAAGACGACTTGAGGCCGTTCAGAAACTCAATAGGAAACAGAGCGTCCACTCTATCGTCCTCTTTATCGATGATGGAGTCCTGCGAGAGAAACTCCTTTGATTCTCCTTGTATGGTCGACATGATGTGGTTGTTGACTTCATCGACGTTGTCGTTTGTTGGACAGAGCACTGCGCGCTGATTGAGATACTGGGTATTGCCAATATTGTGCTAGAGATCAGGGTAGACTTTGGCAATAAGATCGTCAATGTTGGCATTGGCTGGCATCACCATCTGGGGTGGGAGTGTGATGTTGGTGGAGATTCCATTGTCTAGAGACGGGCCGGGAACTGTTCCTTCTCCGACTTGAAGAAGCCAGTTTGCAAACCCGGTTTGTTCCTCGATGTCGGGAGCGTTGGCATTTCTGAGAAGGCGCATGTTGACGGAAAGATGGAGGTGTTGGATGTGTTGCCAGAGTGGAGATCGTTTAAAGCAGGCTCCAATGGTTTCCTCTCTGCGTCCTTGCTTGACAACTGGAGGAATCTGCCTAAAGTCGCCGCCAAAGACCATGAGCTTTCCTCCAAAGGGACGGTGTTCGTTCTCAGGGTCCACAGTTTTCATTAGGTCTTTGAGAGTGCGGTCTACAGCCTCGAAGATATGCCGATGTGTCATAGGAGCTTCGTCCCAGACAACGATCTTGGCCTGGATGAGAAGATCTGCAACTTCTGACCTGTGATTGACTGAACAAACACTGTCCTCGTGGGTAGGGACGGGAATCTTAAAGCGCGAGTGAGCGGTTCTTCCGCCTTGTAGAAGTAATGCGGCAATTCCAGATCCGGCGACGGCAAGAGCGATATCGTGATTTGACCGGACCATAGATAGGATAAGGGAGTAAAGGAAGGTCTTCCCTGTGCCTGCGGGACCATCGATGAAGTACGTCTCGGAAGTGTTCATCTCATAGGAGCGCTTGATTCGGTCGTATGCTTCCCTCTGATTCCCATTGAGTGACTGCTCCATCACGGCGAACTCTTCTGGGCTGGGCAAAGGGTAACTCAACTCGTCTGCAATAAATGCATTTACGTTTGGACCATGCTGCTCCAGTATGACGGGCTCGGGCATGCCTTCATAGTCGCCGAGAGTCTTGCCGAGGTTTCTCAGGAGGACTTGTAAGTGGATCAGCGCAGCATTTGCACGCTGGTCTGCAAAGGATATCCGCTGCTCAGGACTGGTAGCGTCACGTTCCCTTGGACGGAGATCATCAGACAGTGCATCGCGAAAGGTGGTCCAAAGCTGAGCAGGATTTGTCGGGTTGCAAAAGGCAAGGATCTTTGCAAAAAGAGAGCGGAGTTGGTATCCCGTTTGACTGACAGCGGCATCCCGAAGACAGTTCTCCCATTCGCGATCGTCTTGAAGCATGCCAAGGGCGATGCAAGCGGCCTTGAACGTAGGGTGGACCTCGTTTTCGACTGTTCTCAGGTCGTCAAACGATATAGGACTTGGCACCGAGAGCAGTAACAACCGCAAATAAAACAGATCGCCTGCGGTATCATGCACAAAAAACAGTCGGCCGACTGTACATCCTCTCTCCCTGAGCTTCCATCGCTTCTCGCTCTTGAGGTAAACGTGGGTTTGAGGAAAGTTGTGGTACTTTGAAGGCGGCTCATCAGGATGGTGACGGTTATAGTCGAAGAATGCTGTCAGCGTACTGCGCTCCAGTGCGGCTCTCTCTAGGACATCAGCGATGGGTTCGTCCGAGCGGAAGGCATGCATGAACTGACCGGGGAGATGCAAATGCAACCTGGTGACGGATGGATAGGCACTGTGCAGGCGAAATCCAAATATGCGCCAAGCAGACTCGGAAGCAGAGACGTAGCGACCGTCGATGAAATCAATGATCTCATTGGCTTCTTGCACAGGAAGATCACCGGCGACCTGAGTTCCGTCTTGTGCCGGCTGTTGGACCACAACAGTGGCTCGATCATGGCCCTTGTAGACGTACTTGTACAGATACTTGACGGCAGTGGAAGAGGTGCAGCTTTCGACATTAATGTGAGCGCCGTACTTTGCGGCCAGATAGGGGTTATGCGGAACGACCCAACGGTTGTCAATCTCGAAATCTCCCCGGCCATCGATCCTGATCGTCCTTCCATCCATGCGGCGCCGGTACTGCGGATATCCATTTGGTCCGTTTGTAGTGTTCGCGAGGAAGGGCTTGGGATAGCCTTTGGTACACACACCGTTCTCCATGCATGGGGAGTTCCTATTTGCCGGTCCACATGGGCCATGGATCATTGTTCTCTTGACGGTCTCGTAGGCAGCTGGGTGCGTTTCAGGATCGGGAATCTCAGCAGATATGTATTTGTCGTAGTCTGCAGGCAATCCAGGCTTGTGCTCAGGGCTCATGATGAGCAGAATGTGTGCGTGGGGTAGTCCACGCTTCTGGAACTCAATAACATGAATCATGCCGACAACCTTTCCAAGGACTTGCTTTTTCAACAGATCATGTAGGAGTTCCTTCAGCTTGATGTGAAAGACGCGTGTCGTCAGGTCCGGGCGGTCAGCCGCTGTCTGGTTTGGGAAAAGTTCTGACGTGATTTCGGGCCACTTGGGGTTACAGGTAAAAGTGACGAAATAATCCGGTGTCGATTCGAAGGCACGGACAATGGCCATTGCATCTTGGTACAGCTGCTGCATGTATCGGGGTCCGCTGACATAACTTGAAGGGAGGACGACCCGTCTTCCAACGGCAGCGGCGTCGACATCCCCAGCATTGACCGCATCCTGTAAGCCTGTGGAGATATCATGTCCAAAAAAATAAATAATAATAATAATAATTAGAATTCTGAGAATGATCAATGCACCCTCAACATCTCAGAAATGGTTCCCTTGATTACCTGAGTAGAGCTCAATACGAAGGGTCTGCTGATTATGCTTCAGAAAGTTGAGGCGATTCATGTCCATGGTGCAAAACATGTCAACCATCAATTGCTGAAAGAGGCGTCTTGAACGGAACATGTACTCGCTGCTATCGCCAATGCGGTATTGGAGGCGATAGGCGAAGAAATCCATCATGGTGATCCTGTGAGTATAGTTTCCCGGAGCATGCTCCTCATCGCCTTCACCCTCGTCGTCTTCACCTTCACCCTCATTGTTGAGACCCATTGCAGCTTGAGGATCAGCGTCGCCTAGGTGATTGTCGAGGATTTCATCATTATCGCCCTGGTCGATCTGCTCCTCGAGGTCGTTCTCGACGTCATCGTCGTCGTTGTCGCCAAGGTCCATATTGTCGTTGTTGTTGTCGTTGTCGTTGTTGTTGCCGTTGTTGTCAATGTCCATCTCATTAGCATTGGCTTGATCCAATAGTGGCTGTAGATTATGAGGTGGAACTGGATGTCGATAAGCAAGTTGTGGATCTAGGACATGTTGCAAGACATCTTCCGGAGGTTGAGGGTTGTTTCGAGTGAGTCCTAGGTGATATCCATCCTCCCCACGTAGAAACAACAGCGGGTAACAGAGAGGAAAGTATGACTGGTGCAGTGCTGAGACCTGATGAAGGCGGTTGTTGTGAAGCTGGATGATTATATCCCGATTCCCAGGTGCATCTGTTGCATCGCCAGGAAGAATGGCGGCGAATTCATCGGCGGTGGGTCGATTGTAGCGTCTCGCGTCACCCGCCCTCTGACAAACGATCTTTAAGCCCAGAACCGGTGCATCGTCCGCTCGAATACGCTGTCCGATGGTCTTGAACCTCTTGGCGTACGGATTGTGCCTGTACATGAGGCGATGAAGGATGCGGATAATCCTTCTGTCCTTGTCTCGGTCTCGTGCTTGCACACCATCCCCGCCGTTTGGAAGAGCCTGGTTCCTTGACCCATAGATGAAATCCAAGCGTCGATCGACTTCAGCGTCCTGGTCCGAGTCGTGAAAATAAATCTGGGCAAACTGAGGTTGTTGGGCGTTTGGTGGGAGAATACCGCCGATCTTGTGGTAAAGCTGGCCCTTGACTTGAAAGGTATTTGGGCCTCTGCCAGGCGGTCGCCGCATGTCACGGTACTTTGTACTGGTGCCAAAGGATGCAAAAGCAAAGGCATTGTTGAAGGTCCGTGTGTTTGCCAGAAATCGCTTGGAGAGAGGGGTATCGCCTCTAAACAGTTCTTGTAATTCGGCAGGGGGAGCTTCAATAGTCGGCATTTTGACTCTTCCTTGGAGGCAACACATAGAGAAACGCGGAGTTACGACCGCACATCCGACGCGTTCCTGGATATATTCAGAAGATAGAAAAAAAAGTTAGGAATCTAACAAAAATGCAGAAGATGTTTTAAAAAAAATGACTGATATTATATTGTTACCTCTCTCCAATGTAAGGCGCCACAGTGAGAGCAAACGACGTTCATCCGATCCAGGGCCTTGTATTCTGTATCATCTTGTTCCTTGCAAGCAGCCATTCCATTTCCGAACACACGTACAGCAGGAGCATCAGGAATAGCAGGAGCGGCGGCAGGAGCGGCAGGAATAACAGGAATAGCAGGAATAGCAGCAGCGGCAGAGACTATAGGAGCAGCAGGAGTGGCAGGAACAGTATGGGCAGCAGGAGCAATAGGAGCAGCAATGAGCAGGTATCGTCGATTCATAGGACAATCCTTGTGACTTTTGCGACTATGGCCAAGCCGTCCGCAAGATTGACACTTTAGAGCAGAATGAGGAGTAGCAGCGATAGGAGTAATTGAGGCAGCCGGAGAAATGGAAATAGCATGCCTGCGAGAGCCTTCCGCAGCTTCTTGATTGATTCGATCTTCTTGTCGTCGGCGTTCCATATCTCTTTGGGCGTCTTGGGCTATATCACTTGGGATAGTTATGGAGTTTGATGGTCTGTCCCTCCCCATAAACAAAAGAAAACGATAGAAAAGGTCACATTTCTTTAGCAACAGGAGCGGTTACACTTTATAACCTTTTCATTCTCATTTGCTCATACCTTTTTTTGTAGAGGCGGCATTTCGTTGAGGTATTTCGAGAATGTCCTGGTTGCTTGCAGCTTGCGCATAAACGCATAACATTGGTGGCCGATAACATTTTGGAAATGTGAGGTGTTTAAGTGTCTGTTGATAGGGAATGAAAGGAAAAATGATGTTGGAGCGCGCGTAGATTGAGACAGCTTATTATATGTTTATTACAACAGGCTCTAAAAGAGATACCATCCTCTTTCTCTTCTCTTTCGCCTTTATGTTTATCCATCCCATCGTTTTTTTCTCCATTTCTCCTTTATTTTCTAGGCTGGACATGCTCTCTGGTTGATGGTTGATGGTTGATTAGATGGGCCGGTTCAAGAAACTATAAAGACCAATAATGAATAGGTTCGTGTAGCCTTGAAGGCCTTTAGCCGCCTGCTCTATGCTCTATTTCCTTTATGAGTTGTTCAAATGAATAAAATAACTGAAAAAAAATAGCCCGGAGCTTCATCATTTTTTTAATGTTTTATTTTTATTAATATTTATGGGAATTAGTTCTGTAATACAGCTGAAAGTAATAGTTGTGATGAACAGGTGGGACATACAATGGCCATGCATCCAGAAGCAGTATCCATGGTGGAGGGCATTGGAGAGGTCCACTCGGGCAACAAAGTGCTTGAAGTGCTTGCATGACTGGAAGAGGAGATTTGTGTTGATATGACTTGTGTTAATGGCCTCTGCAGATCATCCTCGCTTTCATCGTCGAGTTGGATTGACTCCGAACTGGAAACGCTTTTCCAACCTGGGCGCCGCCTTATGAGCGGCTCATCCTCGCTATTGCTATCCTCATAATCATCCACCACAATGGTAGACTGACTTGTTGTGTTTGGATCCTGATCCTGAACGACCTCAGCGAATGCAGCGAGGTCATCGTCGTTGTCGTCTATGATCGATTCGTCCTCGCTATCATTAACATCCACCACAATGGTAGACTGACTTGTCGTGTTTGGATCCTGATCCTGATCGACCTCAGCAAGTGCAGCGAGGATGTCGTCGTCTGAGATGGTGTCAAAGATGGCTTCATAGTAGTTGACGCTGTAGGAATAATGCTTTTGAGTATTGTTGATCCTTGCACTTGTCGTTTGCTTCCCTTTATAGTATGGGCAGCGTCGACTCGTCGATCTTTGGTGGTCGGTTCCACGACACTTGGAACACCTGCTGATGGAGGAAGACGGGGAGGAAGAAGAGGGAGAGGAGGAAGAGTAAGGAGTAATGGCCTTGGGTTTGGGTTTAGTGTTATTGATGGTGCGGCGCTTGATGGAGCGCTTGGTGTGTTTGGTAGGAAGAGAGTAGGGAGCGAAGGAAACAGAGGGAGCGGTAGCAGTAGAGCTGGTGGCAGTGTGCCGGGCGGAAAGGGGAGAGAACGTGACCGACTTGGTCATCTGCGACCTTGTTGAATTCATTGCCTTGGTTCGTTTATATCCTGTAAAGGTCGCAGGGGGAGAGACATCGGAGGTGGATGTTGAAGTAAGAGCGACACGGCGAGAGCGAGTGGAAGGCATGCTGGCTACTGACAGATTAAAAAAAAAAAAAAAAAAAAAAGAGAGAGGTAAGGAAAGGAAAGGAAAGGAAATATTCTTGTCCGAAAAAAAGAGAAAGAAAAAGCCATCGGCTCTACTCTCTACATTCTCCATTTCCGCATTTTTAACATGCTTACCGGCAGATCAGTTTACCGGTATGGCTCTCATTCCGCATTTTAACATGCTTACCGGAAGATCTGCTTACCGGTAGATCTGCTTACCGGTATGGCTCTCATCGCATCCCACATCCATCTATCATTTTCTCATTTTTAATTAACTTTCATTTTAATTAACTTTAAGCTAAAAAAAAAAACGCACACAACACACACAAACACTTACACACACACTACATATACACCATACACACCATACACACACCACAACACCATGAGAAAGAGAAAGAGGGAACATCACATGATTTACGATAAGTCAGGTGATGGAGATAACGATTTTGTATTAGTAGATTAACCACGCTTAACTTGAGCTCGGTAAAAAAAGAAAAAAAGAAGAGGGGGAATGAGTTCCTGTTGCACAGACCCTGATCCCATGAACCGTAGGGGGTACCCAGCCAATGATGGAAGGAGCTTAAATCGCCGTGTGCATAGACCCCTGATGTTATGCCTGGTGCAGTGGCTATTCGGCCAATTAAAAGAAGAGCTTAAATTAAGTTGTGCCCTGGTCACCTACCAGTTCCCACGACTGAAACATTCCAGCCAATTAAGAGAAGAGCTAAAATTAAGCTGTGCCTAGACCACCTAAACTTGCAGATCTCATGACTGGAACTCTCCCTTGGTAGTGCACTAGGTCTCCAGCCAATACTTGGAAAAGCGGTTAAAATTTACTGTACCCAGTCACCTAGCTACTACAAAACAACTGAACAACTGAGACATACTACTGTGCCAACCAATGTTCAGTGTGAGTTTCTAACCCGGCTTGATTGTGTCTGTTATCTAACGCGCATATTACACTGATGCGGGAAATAAGTTGGCATGTTTCGGAATGATAATTCTATCTTGCGTAAAAACATATTGCTCTGAAACTGAAATCAGCCTCCGAGAAAGTAAAGCGGCGCTAGGGACTGGCCTTGAAACCTGGTTGGCTATGTGTCTAAATAGTGGACATAATGCACAAACATTTTCTTTTCTCCTATTCCGTAAATCCTTCCATGGTCTGCCACATCAAAATCATGCGTCGTTAAGGCAAGCTTCATGCAATGATAAGACAGGCATCATTCAACGTTAAGGCAAGCGTTAATACCTGGTGGGTTTCGTCCAACGTATGCAAAATGTCTTAAACTTGTAACTTACAAAGAATAAAATGGATGTGCACAGAACCCTGATTCCACGACTGAAACATTCTCGTTGTGGTGCAGTACCCGACTAGCCCTTTGCGGAGAGTTAAGTACCGCTCAGACCACCCAGCCCATAGCTGCACTCATGACCGAAACATTCTGTGTGTGGTGTAATGACTATCCAGCCAATGTGGGAAGAGCTTAAATCGCCCTATGCATAGACCTTGATCTCGTGAATCTTGTGTGCATGGTGGAGTGACTACCCAGCCAATAATGGGGAGAGCTTAAATCGCCGTGTGCACTAGCCCCTGACTCATGACTGAAACGCTCCGTGTACGGTGCAGTAACTTGGATTACTTTGTTGATTGGATTCCCTGCATGTTCAAGTTGTGGTGAGACTATCCAACCAACAGTTGAAAGAGAACGTCAGGCTGAGTAGAGCACCGAGCCACATGCAGATCTCATGATAGTCCATTTGTGGTTGCAGATTCTTCATGTGAGTCGGTCAGAAGTGTGAAGAATCACTACCTACATGAAAACGACGTTGACAAGTATAAAATAGCCTCTGTCCTACATGGATTTTACAACTTTCCTGCAACACTTCAACATTCATCTTTACAAAACACAAACAATTGCCTTTTCAAATGACTGACCATATCCACCAAGATCAACCCCAGCCCGATTCCAGGATGCACTTCTTTCTCAAAGAATGTTTGTGCGTTGACGGCCAGCGTGCCCACAAGCGCTCGCCCTTGGAAATCGTCGTAGGCACTCAGGGAATCATCCCTCTCTGGGTGAAGGGTGCCGTTCTGCGCTATCGCTTCAATGACATCACACTTCAGCAATCGGGCAGGACCAAGGAGGAAATCCTCAACCTCTTCCGGAAGGCGGTCGACATGTGGGGAGATGCAGCCCCAGTCAAGTTCACTGAGGACAACGTTGTCTGGGATTTCGAGTTCGATGTGCGCAAAGACAAATTCTGCTTTGACGGCGGTTGCGTTCTCGCGGAGGCCTTCTTCCCAGACACCGGCCAACACAAGCTTGTTATATATCCATCGATGTTCGATCACAACGAGGCTGAACAGGTGGAAACGCTGGTTCACGAGCTTGGCCATGTCTTCGGTCTCCGCCACTGGTTTGCGAAAGACGAAGATGGGGATGGCTGGCACTCGGAGATTTTCGGCAGAAATGGCCGAGTCACCATCATGAACTACGACAATTATAAGAGCCTTAAAGCCAATCAGAGCTCTCTTACCGACGCCGACAAGACTGATCTCCTTCGACTCTACGTTCAGGCGCGGAGTGGCCAGCTCACGCATATCAACAAAACGCCCATCGAGTTGTTCGAGCCCTTCAGCTCTCGGATGCTTACAGCCAGTGCCCCCAAGCCCTAAAGCGCTACCGTGGTCTCAGTGCAGTGAAACGATGATCTGTCGAGCCTCAAGTTCTCTGGACCCACAAGCTTCGTAATTCTTGTATTTGCGAATAACAAAAATTAAAAGATCTCTTTTATCCCTTTTGGCAGCTTTGACTACATAGCGCAATGTCACCAGGCGTAGAATTCAAAGGCTTCACAAATTTTGGGTCCTGTGTTGAATCCTGTGAAGAGGGAGTATGTGTGAGTGGATGTGTTTTAGATGGGATGTCAATTAAAGGGTATAATAATGATGCGAGCTGGACAAAAACGTATCCTCTTTATTGCGTGCTCTTTGTCTTATTTATATGCCCCTCTTTACACATGAGTAAACATGCAGCCACTGCGATTAGCAGCTGCTAAACATCTCACACATGTTGTGCGCGTACACAACATCCTGTCTCCCCTTCATTATTTGTAGATTTTTCGGATCCACAGTTCTTGTGGGGCACAAGTGAACCACCCCCGAGAATCATTAACTACGGGCCTCTAGTGCTATCCTACATACGTTTCAGAAGCTTGTTCAGACCTAGAGTGTCACTGCCAAGAGTGGACGAACATGCTCCTACTGTACATTTCGCGAATGTGAGGAGAAACTGTTTTTTTGAGGCATGACAATTTCCTCCGCAACTCCTAATGGCATAAACATGAGAAAAAATTCCGAGTCGTGGGTGCATAATGCTATATTCAAAATGTCAAATCTCAGAACTCGAGATCCTCATTCGTTCTTCCAAAATCTGCTTGGCCTCCTTTGCCATGGGAATATTGGTCAGCTTTTCGAGAACAGCCCAGTTACGCGTCACCCATCGAGCCTCGGCCTCGGTCCAGACACAGCGCTTGCAACCCTGTTTACCGCCATCCCATCGGTGGTTCCTGGGTACCTCCAACTCTCTCAGTCGTCGGAGGGGCTTTAAGCAGTCCAGACCCTCGGTCAGAGTTAGCAGCAAGATCCTCTGACATTTGGAATCGGCATCAACGACAGGGTTTCGTCGATCTGGCTCTTCATCAACGGCGGCGCCTTCAACTCCCACCACCTCCTCATCTTCATCAATCTTGGATTCAGTCGTAGACTTCTCCAGGTTCAGGACCTCTAGTCTCGACAGTCGAGAGAGTTGTTCCAGAAAAAGGTATTGTCCACGATCACTCTCTCGGCGTGTCTGTCGTACAAAGCCCAGCGAAAGCTCCTTCAAACCTAAACAGACCCAGGACCGGCCACGGTCACGATCACGCTCAAGATTTGATTCCTTGATGTAATCCGCTTTGAAAACCTTAAGGCTGGTGATTGAACAAAGAATGTCCTGAACTTGGGACCCTTTCAGGAGTGAACAATCATCGAGATTTAGAACAGTAACCGTAGACAGATATCCAGGATAGTGATCCTTGATGAGCGTCCAGGAGTCTTCGTCGAAAGTGGTTGAGTTCAGAGATAATTCCTTCAGGGACGATTGGAAAGAGTTGAGAATGATATCCAGATCCTGAATCCTGAACTCGCTCAGACCTAGACCAAGGGATTCCAATTGTTGTTGTCGTCCTTGATAGAATCTACCAGACTTGATCACACGAGCCATCTGCGCCATGGGTCCTTCTTCGACGACTTCTACGTCCTCATAGGTTTCGGAGTCGCACTCTACACATCCGGTAGCCCATTCCAGACGAACGAGATTAGGGCTGTTGAGGATGAAGAGAAGTTGCAGTCGAATCTGCGCACTATCGGTTCCATACTCATTCGTGATCATGATCAATTCTTGGAGTTTTGTCGGTGGTGCTTGCTCCAGCAGGTCAGTGGCCATACCCAGGTTCTTCCACGCCTCGTATTCCGTATTAAAGAGCTTAAACTCGTACAGAGAGAGAGACAAGACCCGGGACCAGAGAGTGTGGTACTTATCCATGAACACACTCGGAAGACCATGAAAATCCCAGTTCTTAATCGAGAGGCGAGTCAACAATGGTAACTCATGGGCCAGGATCAGTGTCAGTTCGACCGTGTGGAAAGAAGAGAGGGTCAGGTTCGTGATTGTGGCCTGGTGTCGTTCCATAAACGAGAAGATCTCGCGGTCCTTGTAAGCCTTGTTATAGTGCGTGTCGATCTTGAGAACCGCGAGGTTTGGGAAAAAAGGGGGTTGTCGCCGTCAGTCGGGTCTGGACCGCAGAACTTAGGGAACTTGTGGGAGTAGACCTCGAGGCTGTTGATGAGGGAAGCGTGCTGTCGAAGGTTTGAGAAAGAAGGGCCTATGTCGGGATCATACTCGTCAGGATCATGCCATAGATAGATTCGTTGCCAAAGGAGAAGGCACAGGGTGGTATACCAGTCCTTTGAGACACAGAGAGACGTTTTGAGCGACCTGGTGTTGAGGAATGAGGCAATGTGAAGCAAGATTTCCATGATGGTGACTGGAGATGGGTTGTTGATGGAGGGGAATGTAGCATATGGAGGAGATGACGATGCTGTCGCCATGGCTGATGTGGACTGAGGGTGGCGGATCGACGACGACATGCTGGCATCCTTGGCTGTGGGTATGGTCATGGTCACGGTATGTGTCGAGAATCTAGACTAGAACAAGGGAGAGTTGGCCTTTTCTTAGGCAGGATCAGGAAGAGAGGTGGAGGAAGAGAACAAAGGGAATAGGGAGTCAGATATGGGTTTTCAAGGGGTAGACAAAGTATTATTCAAGTTACTAGGTAAGGATCAAACTATTTGGGGTACTATGGGATATATATATGTGATTGTGAGCAATGCTAATTAATTGTCTTGGGCTCATTCAACTGCGCCCAAGTGTCAACTGATCGTGCCAAGGGTCGATCGATCGTGCCAAGGGTCGACCGATCGTGCCAAGGGTCGACCGATCGTGCCAAGGGTCGACCGATCGTGCCAAGGGTCGACCGATCATGCCAAAAGTCGACTTATCATAGGGAACGACGCGACATCACCCCTCTTCCAAACGTTACCTACAATTCCAATGGTGAGGGAAGCTGTACCAGTTCAAGGTACTACCATTCGGTCTATCCTTAGTTCCACTCATCTTCACCAAGGTTCTGAAACCATTGCTACGATGGGCGAGATCTCGCGGGATCAGGATATCAGCCTACCTCGACGATCTGATCATTGCAGCGGCAACAGAGGAACTCTAGAGGAAGCATACCAGAATGGTGACAGAAAAGCTGGCCAGTCTGGGTTTTCTGACAAAGGAGTCCAAGTCGAGTTTGACACCATCCCAGAAACTGCAGCATCTGGGGTACGAAATCGACACAGTAGCGATGACACTGAGGATTCCGGGAACCAAAATTCGCGATATGAGACACGAGGCGTCGAAGCTGATCAACAAAGCAACCTGCTCAGTCCGACAACTGTCGTCCTTTATCGGCAAGGCGATAGCCATGACAGCAGCAGTATTTCCAGCTCGGTTGAAAGTGCAGCACCTTCAGGCAGTGAAGATAAATTGCAACATATTAGGTTTATCATTGCTCTCTAGTTAGTCATTCCTTGTCACTCTCTATCATCTCTGACTCTGTATGACACTACACCTAGAAACCTAGTTGGCGACTTTGTATATACATTTAGTTGTACCATAGTAATAACATCAATCATCACTGCTTCAACTCTCGTCCCCGTTCTATACTTCTCTGTCCCAGTCTTCGCCTGTTGCATAAATGCACTGAAATCGGGAATATCATGGGAGGGCTCCGTATCTCTCCCGACGACAGCCACCGAAGAGCTCCTTTGGTGGCGCACACACCTGCAGCAGTGGAACGGCCTATCGTGGATAGTGGCCAATCCACAGACCGACATATACACGGACGCATCGACATCCGGCTGGGGAGTGGTGATCAACAACCGATCGTACAGTGGCACATGGTCGGAAACTCACTACCCACGACACATCAACTACAAGGAGTTGTTAATGGTCTTCTATGCCTGCGGAGACCGGAGGTCAAGGGTCGCACAGTCAACATCATCTCGGACAACATCACGACGATCGCCTATATCAACCACTTCGGCGGAACGAGGTCACCGGAGCTGATGGAACTTGCGACATCGATATGGAACTGGTGCCTCCAGACCGGAACCAGGATTCGGACCACATACGTCCCCTCAGCGTTCAACCCAGCGGACGCTCCATCTCGTCAACTGACAGGCCAACTCGAATGGTCAATCAGTCCATCATTTTTCGATCGCATGGATCAAGAGTGGGGACCCCATACCGTCGATCTCTTCGCCTCTCCCATCAACCACCACCTACAACAATACATGACCTGGAAGCCATCACCAGGCGCAATCGGTCACGACGCTCTACAGCACAACTGGCAATCACTGGGCAACATCTACATCTGCCTACCATGGAACTTGCTCCCGCTAATCTTACAGAAGCTTCAACAGGAACAGATCACAGCAACGTTTGTAACACCTCATTGGCCCTCAGCAGTTTGGTACCCAACAATTAGATCGATGTCCGTAGCACCTCCCATTCCGATACCTCGATACCATGTCCTTCCAGCTCCCGGAAACGCCCCCGACATACTGGCCAAGAACCCTCACCGGTCCCTGACAGCATGGCGAATAAGCGGCGCCGTCTCGAGGATAAAGGATGGGATGAAGCAACCGCATCATTAGTACTTGACAACCCACGAGAGCAACGCAAGCAGGAACGTTACAGCAACATCCAGGAACGGTATATCAGCTGGGTAAAAAACCGAGGATTCGACCCACAACAACCTAACCCGGCTCAATTACTCAACTGGCTCACGGCTGGCGTTCTCGTTCAGAATTGGCAAGCAAGCACGGTCAACAACTACAAGGCGGCGATCATATATATGTACGACGACAAGACACCCTTTCTGGACCCGGACTTCCTTTCCTACTTCAAGGCTATCCAGGAACGGACGATCAAGGATATGAAGGAGATCGACATTGATCTTCGACCAATCCTCGATTTTTTCCGACAGCAAGGCCCCAATGAAACCCTTGGCATATCCATTCTAACCAAGAAGGTGTGCTGGCTCCTAGGCACGGTTGGGTTTCTTCAACCAAGCGATATCTGGTCCATTAATCTTGCCAGCCCAAGTTTGAACTGACCGAAGTATCCTGCAAGATCCCCGTGTTTTTTCCGAAGGAAACACGAGGTGGACAACAGATTATCAAGTATCCCGCGATCAGGAGTCACGATGATCCTCTCCTTTGCCCGGTACGCGCCATCGCCGAATACCTTCGTCGCCTGGAGGGACACGAGATCATGGTCCCTCACCACAAGAACAAAGAATTTCTTTATCGCCCTCTCATACGTGACGTGCGATTCCCCAAGACCCCGGTCATCAACCAGACGATCAGCAACCATATCACTGAGATTACCGACATGCTCAACCTGCCCAAGGACGAGACTAGACCCAAGGCCCGCGCTATTGGTCCTACAGCGGCCATCAAGAAGGGCGCCCGCGTTGATGACGTGGTCGTTCACGGCAACTGGTCCTCCGACGTGATTGTCAACAACTACTATCGGCTGAGTCGAGCGACAGCAACCAATTTCACGTCGTTAGTTTTGTCATAACTTCTGCTCTAAATCCATATATGTCCCGCCCTTGGATTTTTCTCCCACCCTTTTTGTCTCCTGGCACCCTGGCTCGCTCTACGAAGATGAGGGACAGATTTGGTGCCTGAGCAGAATTTATTTTCTCTTTTCTTTTCACTTTCGTTTTAGTTTTCTGGATTTTCGCATTTATTACAATAAAAGAAGATTACACATGTATATGGTCCTGGCCCTCGGATAATAGGCTTGAGCTTTCATATCTTCGGCTCCGCTGAATAAAAGTACACTTGCAATTTATTTCACTACACCCGTATTATATAAAGTCTTAGAGCAGGCGAGGAGCCAACACGACGCTAAAACAGCGGACTCCACCTCATAAACAATAGTTGATTTGTTTAATTATAAAGGACGAGAGAGTGTCGAGCTCGCCATGTAGTCTAGCGACATTTTCAAACCTTTAGGACTAGTGAAGCAGAGAGCATTTGCATCAATTGCTCTCCATGGTCGATGGTGAATGGCCGTTTTTTCTTGTTTTTCTTTGTGATAATTAATCCGACAGGTGCTGGGTGGATGCGGCGTGAATGCAGTGTGGATACGATATAGTCGTCTGTCCAAATGTTTCAATGAATACAAGCCTAAAAATCCTGTACTACCAGGTAAGAGACAAGATGCTAAGAGAGCTCATGTAGTTGGGATAGACGGCGCTTACATTTTTAAGTTTGGAAAAAAGTGCGGCGTCTCATTAGTGCATGCTTCGATTACATAGCCTCTAACCTTTCACTCCAATGCGCTCTCAACTAATCCAATAATTTTTCGCATAAATACAACACTTATTTCTCTTTGGGAACTCATCTCGCCTCTCAACATCACCTCTGTCCAGTAAGTTAACCCTAGCAACCATACCTCTTAAGCTACAATTTCACAAAAATCCTTGAAATCTGATCCAAAGTTGTCATATCATCCTATTTGATAGAATCTTTTTGAAAATGCACAAAGTACTCGCAGTGTTATTCACGGTCTGCTCGACCTTGGTCCTTGGTGTCCAATCCTCCAGCACCCTCCTTCACATCTATAACAACGCCGGTAAAGGAACTTGGATTGGTGCTGAATCTGATGCCCGGTGGTGTGAGTGTCTATCCAACACCCAAACCGCTTCGATTCGAGGTGAAAACGGAGGAGTTATCAGACTCTTCTCCACCAAAGACTGCACTGGAAACTTCCAAACCCTCGAAAGCAACAGCCAGATCAACAATGCGCAATGGGTGAACAGTGTCTCCTGGGGAAAAGGCGGCATCCCCTCCACTCAATGGGAAAACGGATGTCCCAATTTGTTTGCCTAATCGGGAGTGGCTGTATGTCAGTGTTAAGAAATTTACGCCTGGAATGCCATGATCATATTCATGCGGAAGGCTTATCTTGTATTCCCATAATATGATCTGGTTAGGCGCAGCGCGGCCCTTTGTCTTATAGAATAAAACTGACTCCTCTACATTGACTTTCTCGTTGTTGTCGAGTTGTTATACCGAAGACTGAGGTTGTTGGAACCTATGGGATGATTATTCTAATGGAAATTCCTATTACACAAAAGCAGCGATGTGATGGCTAGGGCGTGGGTCGTATTATAGTGGCGATTACCTAGAACAGGACTACAGCAAGGCTCTGCAATGGTATCTCAAAGCAAGCGATGCTGGAAATGCCAGTGCCATGTTCAACATCGGCTTCATGTACGACGATGGTCGAGGTGTTGAGCAGGACGCCGGCAAGGCCATGGATTGGTGTCTCAAAGCAAGCGATTCTGGAGATGCACGTGCCATGTTCAACATCGGTTTCATGTACCGTATTGGTCGAGGTGTTGAGCAGGACGACGGCAAGGCTATGGAGTGGTATACTAAGGCGCGCAGTGCCGAATTAGCAGGTGTTACCGCTTGAACCAAAGAAATGCAGGAGGAAGGGGTGCAACAAGACGAGGGGACGAGGAATGAGGAATGAGGAGCGATTGTGCTTTGGAAGTTGTTTTTAATAAAAAGGTGAGTTTAAAACTAAGGGGCTATCTAGGTGTTGGTTGGGGAATTTATACGTGAGTGAATGCTAGATAGTTGTCGTGTTGGGTTTCTAGAGGTTTCTATGAGGCGTAGCTTTGATTAGTAATCAGAGGGAAGAAAAGTCTAGAAATGTTGGTGGCGTCATAGGTTAGTGTGACCTTATCAGAGTGAAACTCTGACACTCCCCCTCCTAAAAGGGGACCTAGGGGTGGGGCTTCTTCGACCAGTGCTCATGAAGAGTTTCTCTATAGGCGTGGAGGGCTTCCTGGTAAAACTTGAGGTGATGGTCCATTGGCATTGGAGGGACAGGGGTTAGGCGACCAATGTCACCTCGAAGGCTTTTTCTTGTTCTCGGAGGTCCGCATAGTGTCTTCGATACCATTCCAGGAGGTTCGGGGATAGGGACGTGTCGCTACACAACGGAACGGTTTTATACATCGCATGGCGCGTCTCTTGTCACACAATCTCCAGCTGTGCGAGAAAGCTGCCGACTTGGGTTGGCTGACATGGTCCGAGGGTTTCTTGGGCAGAAAGAGACGCCGCATGGACTTGTGGCCCTTCAAGGTTTTGTTTTTCGTCGTCTTCGGGATCAAGGTTGATGGTTTGCTGAGCGACGAAGGTGGTGTTGGCTTCGTCGTTATCGGACGTCGTTTCTTGCTCCTCGGACGGCTTCTATGTGGCGGGGAAGGGGCTTCGAATGGATGCTGCCTCAGGGTCGTCCTCATTATTAAAGGACTTTTGGTGTTGGAGTGAGGCCGTTCGACGGTTGGACTGGGCACCCGGAATGGTCTTGACGGAAGTACTGAAGTGTGCTCGCTTGGTGGACATGGTGGTGTTCGGGTGTTGTGAAAGAAGAAAGGTAGTGTGTGTGGTGTTCTCTTTTTTTTTTTTTTTTGAATGAGGGATGGAGAGGGCGAATGAACAGAAGTGGTGAAGGCAAAGTAGTGAATGTGTTGGCGAAAGGAGAAAGGATGGCAGAATGGAAAGGTGTAGGGAACAAAAAGAAGAGGGGCGAGAATGGACAGCTTGCTGCTTTTGAATGTTGAGCAAATGACGACCGAGTCATGTTGAAGGGGTGTGTACATAAGATGAAAAGGATGATGGCGTGATTGATGTTGGAAAAAAGGAGTTTGGTGCATGAGATGGAAAGGAGAATGGCGTGATTGGACGAATGACAAAGGAGATGTGTGATGTTCTGATTGGTGGAGACTGTTTTTCATGCACGAGCCTGTGCAAGGGGGAACGCCGATCGTGCATATAGGGAAGGTGGTGGATACGGCAATTTTTCTTTAGGAGGACAGTCGATGCTTGGATAAGTAACGGCTGAGTATAACTTGAGCGTTGACAAGGTCGTCAGCGGTCTGCCAGGTGTTTTCGGAATGAGGGTAGCCGACCCACTTGACCAGGAAGAGGAGAGGGTCATCCTTAGACTTGGTGCGCTTGACAATTTTTTCGACTTCCTATTCCGCTTGATAGTAGGCAGGGTTGTCTGGGACAAGGGGTTCGTGGACGGCGTCTGCCTGATCTTGAAGGATAAACTGATCTGGGTCGCGCGGAACGTGTTTGCGAAACTTGGAGACGTGGAATATTGGATGGATACGAGACTTGGGCGGTAGATCCAACTTGCAATTGAGGGGACTAGGGCGTTCGGTGATCTTGAAGGGACCGAAGAATCGAGGCTGGAGCTTGTTGGCGGCGGTACCTGGGGTGGACAGGGTCTTGATGTACTCAGAATCGAGGTAGACGGAGTCGCCTATGTTAAAGGAGACATTTTGCTTGTTCTTGTCGTACTGGTCCGAATAAATTTTGTGACTGTCTTGGAGTGCGTCAAAAACAACCTTGTGTGTTTTTCGACTACATCTCTTGCATTCGGCGGTCCAAAAAACTCTTTTCCACAATGCCAACCCAACAGCAACATCAACACCAACACGGAGATGGTGACCCACCCTCTCAACCCCTGCCCTCAATCGGGTCCCCACCATCCCCTTCCTATGCCTCCATGGCAGCTGGAACCCGTAGTAACAATAAACTTCTCATTCACTCAGTGTTTACCGACCCCGAAGAGGGTCACCTTGCTGCTGCCGCTCTTGCACCAAAGGGAGCTCGACTGGGCGACCTGGTGAACCCAAGAGCTGTTGCATACATCGTCCCCAAAACTATTTCTTCTGGCGCGTTTTCGGATGCAGTCAGATCCACCCACTCAACTCTGTTCAAAGCCCATGATGACATAGCACCTCTCCATATTCTTAGCAACATGGCCTTCCCCTGCGCTGACAATGTCCACCATCGCATTGAAATTGTGTACCATGAATCTCTGGACACTACAGCTGTTTCCACCACTCCCATTACCGTCGACGACAAGCAGTTTGCCCCCTTTTCATCGACTGTTCCTCACATTATCACCCGTTTCGTCTTCACGGATTACCAGTTCCAGACTTCCCTTGATTTTGGCACCCACCTGGAGCAGTTCTGCTCTTGGTACTTTGAGGACGCCAAGAGAATGGGCAAAGTCATCAAGATCGAGATCCCTCTGTTCCCTACCCCCAACGGCAACCACGAGGCTCGCAGCCAGTTCGCTGTTTATGTCAAGAGTGACAAGACTGCGGACGAATTCAAGATTGACCGCTTGCTCTCCTTGGGCAACCGTCAAAAATCTCCTTGCCGTATCAGTTGGATGGGAGCCTCTCCCTTTTGTAACTATTGCAAGGGACACGGGCACCTCCTTCTCCATTGTCCCAAGCGCTTGGCCATCGTATGCAGTGCGTGCAATGCGAATGGCCACGTCAGCTTCACCTGCTCAAGGTTCTCGGCTAGAGATGCTAAGAGGGCGAAAGGTAAGATGCCTGTGAGAGGGCAACCCACTTCCACCTCTTCCGCTGAATCCTCCTCAGCTTTTACTTCCTCTACTTCCTCCTCTTCTTCTTCCTCTTCTGCTTCCTCTTCTTCTTCTTCTCATGATTCCTCTTCTTCTGATTCTTCAACCTCCTTCTCTTCTCCTTCCTCCACTACTTCCTCTGCTTCTGCTTCTGTACCGCCTGATACAATTTCAAACACCCACCACGCTTTGACCACTACCAATGTGACCCATCAGTCCCAGTTAGTGGTTTCTCCTTCCAACTCACCAAAAGATGACATCACTATGACCGAATGTCATGATCAGGCTCAGGATACAGGAGAAGAGGTCTTTGATGAGGATTTCAATTTGGAGGGAGCTAACCTGGGAGACCTTGACAGAGCTACCTACAATACTGAACACTCCATTTCCTCCGACAACAACGACCTCCCCATGGAGGATGCTATGGCTGCTTCTATAGCAGCGCGGATCAAGGCAAGACGCTCCGTAGCCAAGACCGCGGTCGCCACAGCAGTTAAGACCATCACCAAGACATCCAACAACATCTACACCAAAGAAGGTAGACCTGCCACTAGATCTACTTCTACAATTAAAAACAATCGGTCACAGTAATGCGGATCGCAAGCTTGAACGTGCGAGGTCTACGTAAGCAGCACCTTCAAAACAACAATGCTACCGGTCCACCTCATTTCTTCACCTGGCTTCGACAAACGGATTTTGACATAATGGCCCTTCAGGAAATCAACCTACCAACATCGCCAACCACTGCTGATCAGATCAATTACAACCAATATCTCAACACTCACAGCTCTGTTTGGTCCCCCCACTGTGCACTCCTTCTTCGCAATCCTGACCTCTCCTTCTCTAACACCTCTTACGCAGAACAAGGAAGGATTATTATTACCACCGTCACCTCTTCATCTTCTTCTTTTATGGCCACATTCTGTGTTATGTATGCCCCAGCCAACAGGACAGCACGAAGGCTATTCATGCTGAACTGTCTCTCCCTCCCTTTCTTTCTCTCCCCTCCCCCAAAGGCCTTTCTTTTAGGCGATCTTAACTACATACATTACACTCACCCTCGTCCTCATCCCCTGTTTCAGGACTGGGTTGATACTCATCTTGTAGACTGCATCACCCCACTTCATACCAACCCCAAGCCCACCTGCACCCCTGCAGGAAACAAAGTCCGCCATACCATTGATTACATTTTCTCCTCTATCCAATTCCTCTCACAGGTATCTAAATCTGAGCAACTCTGCGCATCTCCTTTCTCGGATCACGACATGCTACTACTGACACTCTCCCCCGCCTCCGCCCCCATGACAGGTCGAGGGATATGGCGAATGAATACCCAGCTCCTCAACAACTGCGACTTTATCAAGAATCTCACCGACCACCTGGCGACCTTCTCCTTACCCCGTCCTCACCAAAGCAAGATCCAACACTGGGACAGGGTCAAGATGGAAATCAAACGTTTCTGCATCTCAGCCTCCATCAAAAGGAAACAGGATCGACAATCCGCCCTAAGAGACCTCAACATACAACGCCAAAACAAACTAGCCCAGCTCCCCCTTGCAACCGGTGTAACTAAGGACGCAATCATTCAGGATCTGGAAGCTTTGGAAACATCTCTTCAACAACATACATCGGAAGAACTGGATGCCTATGCCCTCCGGTCGGGAACCTTATGGCGTGAAAAAGGAGAAGGCAACACCGCCTACTTCTTCCGAGCCATCTCTCAACGCAACAAAAAACGACTCGTCCCACACCTACACAACCCTGCCACCAATGCCTTGACAACCTCAACCAATGAACGTCTGGAAGTAGCAACAGACTTTTACTCGCGCCTATACTCCCGCGACCCCTCCGACCAGAATGCAACTAACCGACTACTGGATGCCATCCCCCCACATGCAACCCTATCTGACCAGGATCGCGCCAGACTCGAAGGGACTATCACATCCGATGAGTTAGACCACGTTGTGAGCAGGACGCCCCTTAATAAGGCCCCAGGCAAGGACGGCTTACCCTTTGAGCTCTATCGATACATCCTCCTCATACCCTGGATCAAGGAACTATTCACCGCAATTATCAACGATGCGCTGACACTTGCCTCTTTCCCCACATCCTGGCAAGAGACAGTGATGATCCTCCTCTTCAAGAAGGGCGATGCGACAAAACTGGCAAACTGGAGACCTCTTTCACTCATTAACTCGGATACCAAACTCTTCACCAAAATCCTTACCCTACGGATTCAACCGTACATGACCAAGCTGACAGAATCGCACCAAACAGGATTCACGGCAGGACGACATATAGCAGACAATGGCTTAGTGCTCTCAACACTCCGAGATTACTGCAATGCAAGAAGGACAAGACATATTGGCGTACTACTGGATCAGGAAAAAGCATACGACCGTGTGCATCCTACCTATCTTCAACAGGTCTTGAAACGACTTGGATTTCCATCATGCCTTACGGAGTCGATTATTCAACTTTTCTTCTCTACCAGGATTGCACTCAATATCAACGGCTTTGTGTCAGACACCTTCCCACAATCAAGAGGACTTCGCCAGGGTGACCCACTATCTCCCCTCCTCTTCAACTTAGCCTTTGAACCGTTGCTTGCCTCTATCGAACGATCCCCGGCTATTCACGGTATTGAAATCCCTGGTCGCACGGATCCCATCAAGCTCAGCGCCTATGCAGACGACCTCATGACTCTCATCTCCTCCACAACCGAATGGTCAGCATTGGAGGATACCCTACGGACCTATGGCCGCGCATCCAATGCCAAAGTCAACCTGTCCAAAACTGTGGCCTTTCCTATGGCCCCCTCTTACTCCAAAGAATTGCAGACCCACCTGGAACATTTGGACGTGCGATGGCATGACTACAACTCCGCCGATGCTTTGATCTACCTTGGATTCCCTATCTTTTTCAACCGCGATCAGGAAAAAGACTTCTGGGACAAGACTCTGAAGAAGATACAATCAGCCATAACCATACACTCTTCCCGATCCCTCTCCGTCCTGGGCCGAGCCACCATCATCAACTCTCTTATCCTCTCCAAACTTTGGCACCTATCCTGGATTGTCAACCCCCCGCTCGACTTTTTGCGAAAGGTGAAGGCTGCAGTCACCAAATTCGTATGCTCCTTTAAACCAAGGCCATCATGGGAGGTGATCACTACTCCAAGGGACAAGGGTGGCCTAGGCGTTATTGACCCAGCTACTCAATGCCATGTTTTCCAACTCAAGCATATCCGCAATGCTCTCTCCACTAATGTCTCTTGGGGTAAGGACATCATTCTTGATATCATCCGATGGAGGACCAAAACGTCTCACCGCCTTGCCTTCCTCCTAGCACCCCTGGACGGACAGTACAGATCCTTATTGGCAGGGTTTCCCGGTCTGCAACGATTGGTATCTGCGGCGTCCCTCCTCCCTTCCCTCAAAGCACTGGCCCTTGCTGATCCCTTGCCGGACTCTGTAACACTTGCCTCCTCACCAATCGAATGGTGGTTTGAAACGACAGATACCACCATCAAGACCCTCAGACTCCGAGTGGAAGAGCTCTTTCAGTTTTCTCCTGACAACAATGGGCTCCTCCAACTGGTCAGAAAAACACACCTTTCCCCCAAGCTCCGCCTTGCTCAAGTGGAACTAGGGATCTAGGCCTACCAAGAACGTCGTCGAATGCGCCACAGTATGCAGCAAGCACTCTCGAACCCACCCAAGATCACGCAGGATGATACATTGGCACAGCATATCCTCTCATCTGTCTTGATCCCAAACGACAGTAATCCCATCACTCTGGAATCGGCCACGAACAAACACCTTCGAGCCTTTTTGAGGCAAGACACACCACCAAACCCAAACTCCTCAACCCAACCAGAGACGGGAACCTCGAAACAGTGGCGCCAATTCTGGAGCGCTAAAATACCACACCGGGCCAGGACCACGTGGTGGAGATTTAAAAGGGATTGGCTTCCTTGCGGAACTCTACGTCAAAAAATCTGGAAGCAGGATCCTCATTGTAACATGGCCGGATGTCGTGAGCGACGTGAGGACAAGGCGCATCACATCTTTCAGTGCGCTCCTAAATACATCGCTTGGCAAACAATTCTCAAGGAACATACATCCAAACCACTTTGGTCAGATGATGACCTTGATAAGGTCTTGTCTTTCCATCCTCCAACCTTTGATATCAAACCCCAATTTAACATCACTATCCCACAATTGCTGGCTTGTTGCCTCATTGGTATTTCATCAGCCAACACCGTTCTTTTTCTTCATCAACACACTCAATCTAGTAGCGATATCATCCACACCATACTTCGCGAAATCACCAAAACCATAGCACAAAATAACTCAATTAAGGCTGTTTAAGCCACAATAAATCCTCTCTTTTCCCTCAAAAAAAAAAAAAAAAAAACTCTTGCATTCGGCGAATGGACTTCCGGCGACTTCCCCAACATCAGACTGGCAGGAACTTGAGGTAGGTAACCATACAGGATCTCGAACGGAGAGAGATTCGTGGAGGCGGACTTGGCAGAGTTATAGGCAAACTTGGCGTGGCACAGGAGTTCATCCCAATCATCATGCGCGTTGGAGGTGTACATTCGCAAGTACTGCTTGAGTGTCTGGATGGTGCGTTCGGATTGACCATCAGTCTGTTGGTGGTGGGCGGTGGACATATCGAGGCTGGTGCCAAGGCAAGAGAACAGGTCGGTCCAGAAACGGCTTGTGAAACGAGGGTCGCGGTCAGAGACAATCGACTTTGGGAGGCCAAAGTGCTTGAAGACGTTCTTGAAGAATATTTGCGCGAGCTCAGGACCAGAGCAGGAGGTCTTGCAGGGGACGAAGACGGCGGTTTTGCTGAAACGATCGACAAAGACGGCAATGGCGTCGTGGTGGGACTTGGTTTTGGGAAGATGGATGATTAAATCCATCACAATATGGGTCCAGGGGTTCTCCGGGATCGAAAGCGGCTGTAGTAATCCATTTTCTTTTGTGGTTCTTGTTTTAGAAGTCTTGCAGACGTGGCAGGATTCGACGTAGTGTTTCACGGAACGGATCATACCGGGCCAGTAGCAGAGTTCCGATAGACGGGCGTAAGTCTTGTCGACACCACTATGTCCTGAAATAGGGCAATCATGGATTTCCGACATCAACTGGGTCTTGACGGCTGGTAAGTCAGGGATGCAGACTCTGGTACCTTTCTTGAGATACAGGAGATCGTTCTTGACTTGGAACTCGAACGGGTCATTGGCATCGGTAATCTTGGAGGCACGCTCAAAGATGTTCTTGAATTACTCATCCTTGGCAATTGCCTGTTTGCATAGGGTTATAAAATCTGCACCGACAGACGGAATCGACTCGACAATGGCAGAGAGTTGGTAATCGGGACGTCGGGACAGTGCGTCAGGGACCACGTTGAGGGAGCCTTTGCGGTACTGGATGTTGAAATTGTATTCCGCAAGTTTCTCCATCCAACGGATCTGTCGCGGACTGAGCGTGTTCTTGGTGTCGAGGTATTTGAGGGACTCGTGATCGGTGTAAACGGTGAATGGTTCTGCGGTGGAGTGGAGGTAGACACGCCATTTGAGTAGCGCATGGACGACGGCTAACTGTTCTTTTTCGTGAATCGGATAGTTGATCTCGGCAGACGACAACTTACGGGACTCGAATGCTACTGGTCGACCATCTTGCATGAGTACAGCACCAACTGCAAATTTGGAAGCATCACAATGGACAGAGACGGGGCGAGATGGGTCAAAGATCACAAGGACAGGAGCCTGGGTCATGGCCTCCTTGAGGGCTTTGATAGGCGGATTCTTGCGGCAGGGACCAGACGAACGGGGTTTCTTTCTTCAGGAGTTCAGTCAGCGGGGCGGCGATCTTGGCGAGATTGCGGATAAAACGACGGTAGTAGTTGACCAGGCCAAGGAACGACTGGACGTCATTCACACAGGTAAGGGCTGGCCAATCGACGATGGACTTGACTTTGCTTGGATCGACTGCAATACCGTTGCGGGAGATGATATGACCGAGGAAACCGACTTCGGACTTGAAGAACTCACATTTCGACAATTTGGCATATAACTTGTTCTCTTCTAGTTTCCGCAGGACACGCTCGAGGTCGGCTTTATGCTGTTCTTCATTATCACTGAACACCAGGATGTCATCCAGATAAATGATTACAATGGAGTCCAGTTCCTCTTTGAACACGTCGTTCATGAGGCACATGAAGGTCGCGGGAGCATTTGTTAAAGCAAAGGGGAGGACGAGGAACTCGTAAAGGCCATAACGAGTGCGGAAGGCGGTCTTGTGGATATCATCATCGTGGATCTTGATCTGGTGATAACCGGAGCGGAGGTCGATTTTACTGAAGACCTTGGCATTGTGGAGTCGGTCAAGCAGCTCATCGATTCTTGGCAGTGGGTACGTATTCTTGACTGTTTGTTTATTAAGGGCACGATAATCAACGCACATGCGAAGATCACCTTCCTTTTTGCGAACAAACAAGACGGGGGCTCCATACGGCGACTTGCTGGGGCGAATGAAACCATGAAGGAGGAGATCATCTAATTGTTTCTTCAACTCATCCATTTCCGCTAGAGATAACGGATACGTAGGATGAGATGGAGGAACTGAACCGGGAATGATCTCGATCTTGTGGTCGACGGCTCTTGACGGAGGTAAGGTGCTTGGGAGGTCATCAGGGAATACGGACTTGTACTTTTCGAGCAACGACTGTGCGGCTGGGTGATGTTCGACGGTTTTCCTGGGAGGTGTTTCATCGGCAGGACGGACAACACAAAGGAATGCTTGATTTTTATCGAGTTGGCGCTTGAATTGCATTGCGGACATGACAGGAGTGTGGGTGGGAGTGGTATAGCCTTGGATAACAATATCGGGTTCGACACGGATGGTGTGCTTGGCAAGATCCAGTATAGGCTTTGGGACAGATCTTGCAAGCCAACGCTTGCCAAGGACGGCTTCGAATTTCGTTTGGATTACATTGAATTGGATGATGGGCTGGAAATTATGAGCCAGCTTTAATCGGATATGACAATAACGAGAACATGTAACGGGCTGACCACCTCCAAAAGTAACCACGATTGGTTCCTTTTTCTTGGACGTAGGGATGCCGAGGCAACGAACAATTTCTTGACTGATGTAGTTGGCGTTGGCACCACAGTCGACTAACACGTCGAGCTTGGAACCTTTGATGTGCCCAGCAACATACATCAACTTTTCGTCTTCCGGTTCTTCAGGTAAGATCAGAAATTCGGACTCAATGGCAGACATGGTCAGCGCACTGAATTCGGCAGACGAGATAGATGGGGGTAACGGTGTCGACACATCAACTGGTGACGACGAAACAGTGGACGAGGACAGAACAGACGGTTCTGACGGTGCGGACAATGACGGACAAAACGGTGTCGACCCATCAAACGATGGCGACGAAACGACAGATGAGGACAGAACGAACGGTTCTGACGATACGGACAATGACGGACAAAACGGTGTCGACACATCAACTGGTGACGACGAAACGACAGATGAGGACAGAACGGACGGTTCTGACGATACGGACAATGACGGACAACACGGTGTCGGCGACGAACTAACGGGCGAGGACGGAACGGACGGTTCCAACGATGCGGATGAAATTGATACGACGGTTAGTGGTTCCATCGAAGGAGGTATGCTCTCTGGAGTGGAACTGGATACTTGGACAGTGGTGGCAGTGGTACCATTTAAAGCCCCAGAGCTCTTTAATGGGACGAGGCTTTTCCCGACTTGGGATTCTTAGGACAATTACGGATCTGGTGGCCAGTAGAATGACAGAGGAAGCAGGTGCAGTTCTTCAGATCTAACTTTCTCTGCTTTTCGTCATTTTGACCAGACATGGTATCCAATTCCATAGGCTGCGGAAAGGATTCGGGACGGGAGCGAGCTCGGAAACTTGACGACTGAAAGTTCGTGGAGTTGTGGAATTGTTCATTGTCGAGGCTTTCGGCAATGGCCATCATGGATGGAAGATCGGAACGGAGGGCGGGGTTTCCGGCGAAGTGCTCGCGAATCTTTGGCTTAAGGCCCATGAAGTAGCAGTGTGTTGCTTCAGCCTCACCAAAGTCATCAAGAACAGCTCGGAGGGTCTCGAACTGGTAGTTGTACTTGGTAACGGACTTGTCTTGCTTGAGGTTGTAGAGCTTTTGGCGTGCAAAAAGCTTGTTGTTGCGGCCTTGGAAACGTTGGAGCAGAAGGTTGCAAAAATGTTCCCAGGGGTCTTGACCTTTGGGGGCATTTGGTACATGAACGGCCCACTTGGCGGGGAAGCCATCAAGCAGCAGCTTTCCGGCGAGGACACGGTTGGCGGAGGTCAAGTTCATTAATTCGAAGTAACGATCGACCTTAAGGAGCCAGTCATGGACATCCTCGTTGGGTTTGGCAGAGAACTTGGATGGGGCGCAGGTGCGCAGGAAGGCTTGGAACGCGGGACTGTCAGACATGTTGACGACGAGAGGAAGAGACGGAACGATACTTGAACGGCGATGACGAGGAAGGTAGGTCGAACTCCTTTCCTACCATGCAACAAGACGAGGGGACGAGGGACGAGGGATGAAGGACGATTGTGCTTTGGAAGTTGTTTTTAATAAAAAGGTGAGTTTAAAACTAAGGGGCTATCAAGGTGTTGGTTGGGGAATTTATACGTGAGTGAATGCTAGATAGTTGTCGTGTTGGGTTTCTAGAGGTTTCTATGAGGCGTAGCTTTGATTAGTAATCAGAGGGAAGAAAAGTCTAGAAATGTTGGTGGCGTCATAGGTTAGTGTAACCTTATCAGAGTGAAACTCTAACAAGGGGTGTAGGAGAGCTTGTGTCGATAGACCGTAAATACACTGTGATCTTCTGAGTGCTGTCTCCGGTGGGAGAGAAAGGGATAACTGGCTTGTGGCAGCCAAGCGTTCATAGCGACGTTGCTTTTTGATCCTTCGATGTCGGCTCTTCCTATCATACTGAAGCAGAATTCAGTAAGCGTTGGATTGTTCACCCACTAATAGGGAACGTGAGCTGGGTTTAGACCGTCGTGAGACAGGTTAGTTTTACCCTACTGATGAAATGTTGTTGCAATAGTAATTGAACTTAGTACGAGAGGAACCGTTCATTCGGATAATTGGTATTTGGGCCTGCCTGAGCAGGCAATGGCCCGAAGCTATCATCCGTTGGGTTATGGCTGAACGCCTCTAAGTCAGAACCCGTGCTAGAACGCGACGATTACCGCCTTGGCCATTTTTAGTTGAATACGAATAGATCCTCGGATCCTGAATCATACTACAAGGGGTTGATCTTGCAGAGCGGAAAGGCTTTGTGACATTACCACTAATGTTAATTTCAAATATAGTCAAGGATAAATCCATTGCAGACGACTTTAATTGAACGGGGTATTGTAAGCAGTAGAGTAGCCTTGTTGCTACGATCTGCTGAGATTAAGCCCATTGTTCTGTAGATTTGTTCGAAAGAACAACATCTCCTCTCTTTTTCATTCTCTTTTTTTTCTTTCTTCAGTGCCACTTCTTAAGGGCAGTTCAACATATGCCTTGGAGAATGAGTTGTGCGGATGGTCGGGTTGATTTGTAGTGGGTTGAGCTCTATGCGCGTATCTGTGTTGAATGGGCCGGTTGCAGGTTCTATCATTCTTAACGTCACCCCCTCTCAAATTCTTAACGTCGTCCCCTCTCACTCAAATCGTGGATAACTGACTAGTGGCAGCCAAGCGTTCATAGCGACTTTGCTTATGATCCTTCGATGTCGGCTCTGCTTCATTAGAATTCGAGGTCGCGTCATCGATGCATTGCTCACCTGTCAAAATTTGTTTTGTTGTTAAGGGGCATTTAAGCACTAGACCAAGATTTGTACTTTCATGCGAAGCAGCATATTATAACCCATTCAGGGTATATGATTTTGATCTGCGGTTTGAGTATTAAAGCAATGTTATCGATTTACTGAAATCCCATTGTGCTAGAAAATGAAATGAGTAGATAGGAGCAGACAGAAGTGTATGTGTGGGTAGGAGTCGGTAAGAAAGGAGATAGGGAATCTTTAATGATATCGCTATAAAATAAATATACTCTCTCTCCCCATAACCCTTAATAAGGCATGGACGGTCATTAAAACACGACGCCCATAATGGTGACGATCGAGTTGGTCTTGAGCGCGTCAGAGAGCGCCTGAGCTCCGTTGGGTCCGATCGAATTGTCCTGCAAGGTCAAAGTGGTCAGAGTCGAGTTGGTTTTGAGTGCTTCAGACAGCGCATGAGCTCCGTTATCTCCGATCGAGTTGTTCCACAAGTCCAGAGTGGTCAGAGTCGAGTTGGTCTTGAGTGCCTCAGATAGCGCCTGAGCTCCATTGGGTTCGATCGAGTTGTTCCTCAAGTCCAAAGTAGTCAGAGTCGAATTGGTCTTGAGTGCCTCAGACAGCGCCTGAGCTCCGTTGGGTCCGATCGAGTTTCCCCACAAGTTCAAAATGGTCAGAGTCGAGTTGGTCTTGAGTGCCTCAGACAGCGCCTGAGCTCCGTTGTCTCCGATCGAGTTGCCATCCAAGACTAAAGTGATTAGGATCGAGTTGGTCTTGAGTGCCTCAGACAGCGCCTGAGCTCCATTGGGTCCGATCGAGTTGTCATTCAAGTCCAAAGTGGTCAGAGTTGAGTTGGTCTTGAGTGCCTCAGAGAGCGCCTGAGCTCCATTGTCTCCGATCGAGTTGTTCCACAAGTTCAAAGTGGTCAGAGTCGAGTTGGTCCTGAGTGCCTCAGAGAGCGCCTGAGCTCCATTGTCTCCGATCGAGTTCCACTGAAAGTCCAAGGTGGTCAGAGTCGAGTTGGTCTTGAGTGCCTCGGACAGAGCCTGAGTTCCATTGTATCTGATAGAGTTGTTCCCCAAGTCCAAAGTGGTCAGAGTCGAGTTGGTCTTGAGTGCCTCAGATAGCGCCTGGGCTGCATTGGGTCCGATCGAGTTGTTCCTCAAGTCCAAAGTAGTCAGAGTCGAATTGGTCTTGAGTGCCTCAGACAGCGCCTGAGCTCCGTTGGGTCCGATCGAGTTTCCCCACAAGTTCAAAATGGTCAGAGTCGAGTTGGTCTTGAGTGCCTCAGACAGCGCCTGAGCTCCGTTGTCTCCGATCGAGTTGCCATCCAAGACTAAAGTGATTAGGATCGAGTTGGTCTTGAGTGCCTCAGACAGCGCCTGAGCTCCATTGGGTTCGATCGAGTTGCCATCCAGGTCCAAAGTGGTTAGAGTCGAGTTGGCCTTGAGCGCCTCAGACAGCGCCTGGGCTCCATTGGGTCCGATCGAGTTGTCATTCAAGTCCAAAGTGGTCAGAGTTGAGTTGGTCTTGAGTGCCTCAGAGAGCGCCTGAGCTCCATTGTCTCCGATCGAGTTGTTCCACAAGTTCAAAGTGGTCAGAGTCGAGTTGGTCCTGAGTGCCTCAGAGAGCGCCTGAGCTCCATTGTCTCCGATCGAGTTCCACTGAAAGTCCAAGGTGGTCAGAGTCGAGTTGGTCTTGAGTGCCTCGGACAGCGCCTGAGTTCCATTGTATCTGATAGAGTTGTTCCCCAAGTCCAAAGTGGTCAGAGTCGAGTTGGTCTTGAGTGCCTCAGATAGCGCCTGGGCTGCATTGGGTCCGATCGAGTTGCCATTCAAGTCCAAAGTGGTCAGAGTCGAGTTGGTCTTAAGTGCCTCAGACAGTGCCTGAGCTCCGTTGGGTCCGATCGAGTTTCCCCACAAGTTCAAAATGGTCAGAGTCGAGTTGGTCTTGAGTGCCTCAGACAGCGCCTGAGCTCCGTTGTCTCCGATCGAGTTGCCATCCAAGACTAAAGTGATTAGGATCGAGTTGGTCTTGAGTGCCTCAGACAGCGCCTGAGCTCCATTGGGTTCGATCGAGTTGCCATCCAGGTCCAAAGTGGTTAGAGTCGAGTTGGCCTTGAGCGCCTCAGACAGCGCCTGGGCTCCATTGGGTCCGATCGAGTTGTCATTCAAGTCCAAAGTGGTCAGAGTTGAGTTGGTCTTGAGTGCCTCAGAGAGCGCCTGAGCTCCATTGTCTCCGATCGAGTTGTCCCACAACCTCAAAGTGGTCAGAGTCGAGTTGGTCTTGAGTGCCTCAGACAGCGCCTGAGCTCCGTTGTCTCCGATCGAATTGTCCCACAAGTTCAAAGTGGTCAGAGTCGAGTTGGTCTTGAGTGCCTCAGACAGCGCCTGGGCTCCGTTGGGTCCGATCGAGTTGCCATTCAAGTCCAAAGTCGTCAGAGTCGAGTTAGCCATGACACTAAAAACTACTTTGTCTCGTGCTGATGTCGATGATAGTTTTTCATAGGCAGATCTTCGAATCTCCAGGCTTTGTATAAGGTGCTTGTTTCTCTCAACAGATTCCATGCCAAGGCCATGTTTCGACAACACGACAGAGTTGTAGAGTGGAGGTGTGAAAGAGTCGTTCCAATCCTGACTCACACGCGCACAGGTCGCGAGGTCTTTACGGCCAAGACTGTTGGCAATTCTTGAGCGAATCTCATACAGATCGAGGGGATGTGTCTGGAACATCTTAGACATAAAAGGTGAAGAATGTGATGAGCGTGACAGGGATGATGGCGAAGACAGTGATGATGCGATCACAAGAAGGTGCTAATAACAAAGGAGGAATAGGGGGAACAACAAGGTTGGGAAGAAAGGAACGAAATGAAGATAATGAGTAAAACGACAGAGTGGTTATGAAGTAATCTGTGACGCGAATAGCGAGGTGAAGGATAACAGACACTAATTTTATACATCAGGTGCTCTCGAGTGGGCAAGCATGACACTTAGTTCATGCACTTCATACGATTCAGCATCTTCGACGAAGCCCCCTTTCTTCCATTTAGGACATTCTAATCTACGTCAATGAACTCGACCAGAGCATTGCGGAATTGTCACAAAGAAGCTACCTGCCGCGAACCTAGGCTCAAATTATCTTATCCCGCAAAAGAAATAGGATTTGGGCTTAGTTGTTCGTGCTCTTCATTTTGGATTCACGTTGTTTCTAGAAATGCATACACCTGCACTTAACACCTGTATTATGCACCTTAACCTGACACTTGTTTAACACCTCTTTTATCTTGACATATTATTCCTGTTACATCTGTTTGCACCTTTTCTATCTTGACATGTTATTATCTTACACCTGGTTGTATCTCTTGGCATTCACACTCCCTCTTGTTCCTGTATTCCTCTTGTCTTGTTCCTGTTCTTGGTCTTTGTTCTTGTTCCTGTTTGCTAAACACATAAATAGCCACTCTTTCCTCGTAGTTCCCCTTTTCTCTATCTTGCATTAAATCCATTCCTAGCTTAGCAATTTCACTCTCTCTTGTCCTTATACTCCCTCTCTTTCACCACACTTTCTTCACTTTCTCTCATCCTCCCTCTTTTCCTGCCTCAGAACCTGGCACTACCACACTTTCGAGACAACAGCTTACCGTGGCATACAGCTAACAAACGGAGGTGGAGGTTAGAAGAGGCAACAATGTGGGAGTATGAGGTGAAAATGAGTGAATAAAGTGAGATGAAGTTGAGGCGAAGAGAAGGAGAAAGAAAGGGTGTTGATGATAATATGTGTGAGGATGACGAGAAGGAGTAAGAGTGGTGACAACAGCGAGCGATATGAGCGAGAGTGGAGACAACAATGGAGAAGGCAGCGAGAGTGCAATAGTGGGTGATGAGAGAAAGAGTGAAAGAGATAAAATTTCAGTGCGGAGCTTTTGACTGGAGTCTTATACTGTGTCGACTTTCCGCCACCGCATTTAAAATTCAAAACTGCTCGCATCGCCCCCAGCATTCAGTTTACCATGAGAGCAGTGTCATTATATGCGCTCCCAAGAGAAATATTAAGTTTTGCAAGCGGGAACCAATGGCGCTTCTAAGAATTGAATTTCCGCCACCGCTCTCAAAATTCAAAAACTGCTTGCATTGCCCCCAGCATGTACCATTGAATTTACATATGAAAGCTGTGCCTCTTCGATATCTTTTATATGAGAATCTAAGGTTTGTAGGGGGGAACTTATGACAATTCTATGTTGACTTTACGCCACCGTTCTCAATATTCAAAAACTGCTCGCATCGTCCCAGCAGCAGCGACCATTCACTTTACTCATGAGAGCAGTGTCTCATCCGATGTTATTAATATGAGCATATACTCTAGGGAGTGCTCACACCAAGGTTGACTGGCTTGTGGCGTTCATAGCGACGTTGCTTTTTGATCCTATAATGTCAGCTCTTTCTCTCCTCCTTCATTATCATTCGAGGTCGCGTCGCCGATGCTTTGTTCACTGCCACGACCGCGTATGTCTGCTTTTCGTCTTAAGGGTACCGTTTTGAATTCAGTTTTATGCTGTTGCAAAATAGGTGCCCCTTATTTTGGACATGGCGATGTCTCTATAGTCTAGTTAGTCGCACCTGTACTATAGTATTCGTGTTGCACCGGAGATCGCTTATTTGCTCTTTATCTCTTTTCACGTATTGCTAAGAGACAGAGTAGCTGGACTGACAATTGTTTCTTTGGCGCATCACAGGCTCGTATTTTCTTTATTCGCTATCGGTTGAGGATATTACGGATGCCCTACAATCCTGCCTGCGAACCCTGCCCTTCTGTAACAATGCATACTTGAAAGTGGTCTGTGTTTACGCGCGTTAACGTGTTGCAATGACTTGAATTCAATTTAGAGCTGTTTGTTAAGGGTTTTTGACGAAACCCAAGTTCTAATCAGTGCACTAAAAATTCACCGACGCGTTATTGAGTAATCATAGCGACCTAACTCATTTTCTTTAGTGTTTTTCTGCACATGAGTGGCGAAAATGGAGTTCAAAAGGGATATATCATCCGAAAATAGTCACAGTTGAGTTGGTGTTGCGTGCCTCAGACAGCGCCTGAGCTCCGTTGGGTCCGATCGAATTGTCCTGCAAGGTCAAAGTGGTCAGAGTCGAGTTGGTTTTGAGTGCTTCAGACAGCGCATGAGCTCCGTTATCTCCGATCGAGTTGTTCCACAAGTCCAGAGTGGTCAGAGTCGAGTTGGTCTTGAGTGCCTCAGATAGCGCCTGAGTTCCATTGGATCCGATCGAGTTGCCGCACAAGTTCAAAGTGGTCAGAGGATAGTCAGTCTCAATAACTCGGGCTATATTACAATGGGACAGTAGAACATATTTGAGCACAATCTCACCTTGATTCCGAGTTGCACACCATAAATGCAATCGGTATGCCGGTTTGCGACTTTCGATCCCTGACGAGAATAGTAAATAGGTATGCGGACGTAAATACTTTGTCGTTTTCCGGGCTCGGCTTCAATGATTTGACTGTTTTATGTGTTGAATCCATACACACAATGGTGGTGTTGTCCTTCAAGATCTACAGAGTGCTTAACGAAAATGCCATTAGGTTTGCATTGATTGCATTAAAGCATTTAACGGTATGCATATAAACGAGCCACAAACCTTTAGCTGAAACCTTGTACACCAAGCAAAAAGGTAGTGATTTTTGTTCTGCGCGGCCTCATCCTTGAACATGCTTTTACCACCTTCGTCTTTGATCTGCTCAAGCCAAAGCTTCACACTGTACGAGGGGCTGACCGCCTTTCGAGATAACTGCGTCCGATTGCGGTACACGACTGTTCGAACGTCGTCGTACAGCATGTAAAGGCAGGGAGGCAACGTTTGAAGAGATTCTTGGTCCTCAAGCTATTGCAAATGAAAGTTATAATAACAGTAATTTAGAGACCGGGCACTGCGAGAATGAAAAAAGCAAGAAAGTAATGTGAATAGGTGAATATTGGGCAAGAGTGTATTAAATTACCTGACGAAGTGACCAGTTGTCTAAACGAAGCCGAGCCTTTATCGACTTCCAGTCGAGGCCGTCTGCAGCCATTTTTTTGACCCACTCAAGCTCGATTCCACTCAGGGGCATTTTCGATCTGGCCTTCGCCGAATCGTCATGATTGTGGCGCCAACGGTACACCACCTGTACTTCATCTTTGTCCCGAAGCTTCCGCATCCTGATTTCGACTGGGCAATCGTTGCCAACAGAGGGGCGTTTGATTACCAATTGAGAAGGAGGACGGTGTCGTCTGCAGCAAAACCGAAAGCTCCAATCATACGATGGTGGTCTACCAACAGAACCCGGAGTCCTCGTATGGATTGGTAATAGATCGTCGGCGTTCTCCTTCTTGAGGGGGATGTGTATCTAGCGGAGCCGAAGATATGAAGGCTCAAGCCTATTATCCGAGGGCCAGGACCATATATGTCCCGCCCTTGGATTTTTTTGTTTTCCCACCCTTTTTTGTCTCCTGGCACCTGGCTCACACCACGAAGATAAGGGACAGATCTGGTGCCTGAGCAGAACTTATTTCATTTTTTCTCTTTTCACTTTCGTTTAGTTTTCTGGATTTTCGCATTTTATACAATAAAAGAAGATAACACATATATGGTCCTGGCACCGACGGATAATACATATTGCCCATCCTATTTACCATTTACGTCCTTGTCTACTTCTGTTAGGTCCCGTTCCCTTTCCTCTTTACCATCGATACCTGTATTTATCCCTGTTGTTAGAATACCTTCACCAATCTGCTTTTCTGCCAATTTACCTGCTTGCCTCTCTGCATTTCTAGCATTCTGTTATCTTTACCACCTTCTGTTGTCATACTCTAGCCTCTCGTTTAGTTCTGTCCTCTTATTCTCCTCACGTATATATAGTCTGTCCCTTCCTCTGTATTTATTCCTTGGCTAACAATAAAGCTATTCCCTTGCTTCTTTCCTCACACTCATTCTTCCACTCCTGCTCTTGTACCCACACTTCAATCCTTCGCACTCCCTTTCCTGTCCAGCCCAATCCGTCGCAAGTGCAACGATAACTCTATCGACTGGTTTCGAACAACAATGACGAAAAAAACCACTTGCCCTGTTTACTACTTTGTCCACTTGGCCATCTTGCTAAGGAGGTTGGTCCAACAAACGTACCTGAATGTAGTGAGCGATCGAATTTTTTTCTGGAGTCCCTGGTCTATAATAGGCTTCGCCGTCATTACATTCGGCATCGCTAATCACAAGTGAGCGACGAGATTTTTGTTCCCATTGTGTCCGTCGTCACTGGCAGCACTAAAAGTAATATTGAGAGGGCGCAATTATGTTCAACGAATGTGGGTTAAGGAGTAAGTAGTGCTGACCACTGAGCCTTTAGTTCCAACTCGTCTTTCCCCTCTTCTGGCTTTGTTGAAGATGTTGAAAGTTGTGTACAGTACTGTATATTAGGGCCTTGATGGTGTACTTAAGGAGCACGAAGAGAAGGTTGGAAGTAGGCATCCGCTGAAGGTTTTGTATCTCTCGGGCTTTCGATGTCGACCAGTTCGTGTCCTGGCGGACTTGTTAGCTCTACCACTAACTCTGTCCAACATCGAGTCCTTGACGGCGGGAGGGATCGAGGTACCCAACTCTATGGGCGACATGGGATCGGCGTCAGAACGATTGTCGACATCAGCACGGGCACGGTACGCATTCAAGGACTGTTCGAGCTGGGGTCTGCTTTCGAGACTAGTGGTGCTGGATATCTCGATGGTGGATGTTGCAGACAAGGGGACGTTGCGAAGGCTGTTTGATTGTTTCCGGATCCGAATTGTCGGCTGCGCCAGCTGAGCGTTAACGTCTGTCATATCCGGGATCTAATCGACAAAGGCGTCTACCGAGACTTCCATCTCCACCACAACGACCTAGAACGACGCGAGATCAAGTACTAGAGAGAGGTCTGGCGCGATATAGCACTGATGTTTTGCGGGCTCTGGTTCGCGACGGTCGAGAAACTGACGATCCGGCCCATGTCGGATTGGTACTGTACATCAGTGCGACCATGTATTGACCTGTTTGAGGCGCGGTTGGTGATGGCTGCGAGCCCTGTGGTGAAGTGGTGTTGTGTGAAGGATGCGATGAGTAGTTAGGAAGTCAAGGTTTTGAGGCAGGAGCTAATGGCCAGTCGCGGTGGTGGTGGTGAAGGGTGGTATTGTGTTTTGGAGGGTGATGAAGAGGATCCTGTCGGTTGTTGCTGTTAGAGAAGTGGGTAAGGAAGGAGGAGAAGGTGACGGTAGCTTAATAAAGAGGGAAGGAAAGTTTCCATCCACGGGGATTGTTTTTTTGAACCCTCCTCCACATTAGCGACGTGAATATCATCCCCTTATTCTCCTTCCCCTCTCCTGCCAGCAATGTTTTCAGTGAGAGTAAGGTGTATGATTAAAAAACGAGCGCGTTGCTTTATGGGTCTTCTCACATCTTTATGTTGCTATATCAAAGATATACAAGAATGTGCCCATTAAAAAAAAGACGCAGCGAGAAATTTAGCACTGTCCGATTGGTGTGAACAGTAAAATTTATAGGTTATTTATTCGTGCTTGCGAAACGGCCTCCCAAGTTGGCACCCATAAGAAACAAAACTCCTCGTTACTGCTCAACTATTCAATGGAAACTTCGTCTCTCTTCCTATCAATGGTGACCTCGCCTCCCTACTCCTCAATAGTGCCTTTGTCCTCCTCCAGAGCCGAGCTCACATCAACAGTACGCCGTTGGATAAGCAACTGCTGGTTCACCGCACTAAGCCCGATCGCGCTGGCAGAGATCACGCCCGAAAGACACAGAAACCCGGCATCAGAACCCCAGATCAGTCTTACAGAAGCACTCCCATTATCGTCCGATATTCGCCAAACTCGAACCGCATGATCATCACTGCCAGTGACAAACTCCAGGGTGCCGGTCGGGTTCCAGGCAATGCATCCAACGAACCCGGAGAACTCGCGAACCTCGGTAACACAAGACCAACTCTCTGTCTCACTAGCGTCTCGTCGCCAGAGTCCCAGGGTGTTCTTATCGCAGCCAGAAGCGAGCCACTTTCCGCAGGGCGAGTAAGATAAGCATAAGGAGAGACCTCGGAAGACGTGGTAATCAAGTTTCAACGTTGGCTGCTCTGATTGAAGGTCCCAAAGGTAGACTGAGGCTAGGGAGCATATGGCAAGTTGTTTACCGCTTGGAGAGAATGCCACTGCATATAGGGCATATTCTTCGATGCTAATTACTTTCACACGTGCCTTGGTGTGTGTGTCGTAAAGGCTGACTATGCCGTCGAAATCTCCAATCGCCAGCAGGGACCCAGTCGATGTAAATGCTGTAAAATAGGGAGAGCATCGACCATCTATGAGTAAATCGGGGAGAGTACATTCTTGCTGGGCCTTTTCAAGGTTCCACAATCGAGCTGTGGGGTATCTATACGAAGACTTAGGTCCAACGTCCATCGTCAAGCTTGAGGACAGTATCCAGCGACCACAAGGCGAATAGACCAACGATTGCACACTGCCAGTGGGTCCTTGCATCATTCCTTCTGCCGCTTCTGTCTGACAATTCCATAGTCGAATGATCCCGTTCTGACCGCCAGTCGCAATTTGAGTGGCATCGAATGAAAATGCCACTACAGACCAATCTGTAACCTCGAGCCGAATAATACCGGTGGATCCTGTGGTCGAACTCCAGTGTCGTACAGATTTATCACGACTTGCAGAGAAGATAGAGCGACCATCAGCTGAATAGGACACGCTCAAAATGTTGCCAGCATGGCCCTGTGGCTCGGAGGTTGACCGGGTGACATCAACATCCCACAGGCGCACCTTCGAGTCTCCACCCACGGAATTGACTTGTTGATCATTTGGAGAAAAAGAGAGGCCATAGACAACGTCGTTATGGTTGCCCAAGACGGAAATGGGCATACTAGTCGCCGCATCCCACAGTCTCACTGACCTATCACAGCTGGACGAAGCGATCCTTTGGCCATCTTCAGAGAACTTGACGCAAGTGACGGTCGAAGTGTGGCCACGGAACACAGTACCAGGCTCTCCGGAAATTGCATCCCAAAGCTGAATGTTGCCTCCGAATCCACCCGACGCAATCGTTCGTCCATTTCGTGAGAGAGCAAGACAAGAAACCTCATCAGGCGACTGCAGAACGGTGCTCGAAATTCCTGTTATCGGATCCCAGAACCGAATTGTTTTGTCCCCGCTGCCAGAGACAAGTTGCTCTCCATCTGGCGAATACATGACACTCCACACGGAACTAGTGTGCCCTTTCAAGGCAAAGTCGACGTTGCCAGACTCTATATTCCATAAACACATCGCTCCCTCATCGTTGGCCAATGCCACCTGCTTGCCACAGGGAGACAATGCCACCGAAGTCACACCCTCGACATGTCCTTCCATGACCACCACTACGTTCTCGTCGCTCCTAAGATCTAATACTCGCACTTTTCCTGCTTGGTCCCTAGTTGCAAGGCGCTTGCCGTCCAGGGAGAAATCAATGCCGAGAACCCATGATTGTTGAGATTGCTGGATTGTTCGAAGTTTGATCCAGCTAGTGCTATCATAAAAGTTGATATGTCCCTCGTCGCTGCCCACGGCGACCACTGTCTCACCGAGCTGGAATGCACAACAAGAGAAGGGATATTTAAGACTCTCCAAGTAAGGTAACTCTCCAAATCGAACGCCATCCATCCGCGCATTGCTCAAGTCAGCCTTTCGCAACCAGCTCTTGGCGAGAATGACGTCCCTCAGATCGGCTCCTTGAAACTGTGCAGAATCAAACTGGCCTCCAGAGAGGTCCGCTCCGAGAATACTGACGCCTCGTAGATCGGCACCATTAAAGCGCGCGCCAGCTGAAACCAAAATAGTGATGGCGTTGGCTGCAGCGACAGAAACTGTAGGATCAGTCTTGGATTGCTCAATGAGAGAATGTAGCTGTCGCTCGAAATCAGGGTGCTGTTGTACTCGCTCGCACAGGAACTGGATGATGGAAGGCTCGGCAATAAGACTCCGTTTGAACAAGGGGCTTTTGGGGTCGAGTGGCTGGACGTTCGGCGAGCCGAAGCCCTGTTGCGGAACAAATTCTTTGTCATCACCTTGTTGGATAGGATCGAAGACGGCGCAGGAGAGAAAATATTCCAGCATGGATTGGTGAAGAAATCGGTACAAGGTGCCGGTGCGGATCAATGGGGACGATTCTCTCAGGAGGCGGACCTCGGAATCTTGACCAAAGAACTGGACTTTCCATGTGTTCCGGTCTTTGATGTCAATGTACTTGACAACCGGTTTGCCGTCCTGCATCTCAAAGATGGCAGCTGCTAGCCGCGTGGAATAGTCGATCCCCATCGAAATAAAGTCAGCCTCTTTGAGTTGCTCCAATGCCACACTATCTTCCTCGGACAAAGTGTTTCCTTGGAGCCGCTGTTTATTGACATCCATCCAGTGATGTACGAATTTATCGTAGAGGTGAATGCGGGTGATCCTGATAGTCAACAGATCCTGCTTGCCCTTTGTGACGCCTGGCAATGCTTCCAAAGAGAGCGAGAGAAGAAAGGGGTTCCTGACAAGGTCCAGGAGGTTGGGGATGGTGGTCAACTTGTCCATGTATTCGTGTGTAGTCCATGTCCGAGGTTTCAAGCGGACATATTGGTCGACATAGCTTTCGATCTGGACCTTGGAGAATGGGGCGATGACAGCTTCTTCATAGAAATCGAGGGTTCGGCGAGCGTAGTGGCCAACCCCTTGAGGCGCGAATAAGTCGCGATAGTCAGGGCTAAGGCGCAGAGTTCTGCAAGTGATGATCAACTTGGCGTCGCGTTGTCCATATCGGTTGAGGTCATTGGTGGTGTGCAGGTTCGACTTGAGCTGGCTCTCATCGTAACCATCGCAGATCAACACGAACTGGCGGTGCAACTCCATCTCCTCGATCTGCGAATCCGAGAACCTGTGAGTCCTAAGCTGCTCTGCGATCAACTCCTTCTTTGGTCGCTGGAGTAGGGGGAGGTTGATGAACAATGGAATACGCCCACCGCTGCGGTAGGAACGCAAGAGTTCCGACTCGAGATGCTTGTTAAATGTCGATTTGCCCGATCCAGAATCGCCCATGATTAACATGACCCGGCGGTCGCTGGCCAAGAATCCCTGCACCTTGTCGATTAGCGGGAAGACGTCGTTATCCAAGGCCTGGAGGCTAGCCTTTGCCATAGGTGAGATGTAGACAGGTTGAGTCGCCTCCTCGAGTCGGCGCATCTTCAATAATTGATTCTTCATCAGATGCAATTCACGTTCAAAACAAGAGAGCTGCTGAACCTTGGCAAGGACCGGGGATGGGTCAGGGATGAGAAGACGAGCCATCAATGGATAGGGGTGTCGCATCGAAAGAGTCGCGTCTGAGGCGAGATCCTGCAGCAATGAGCAAGCACTTGTGCTAATGGCTTGGTCGTAGGGATTTCCCAGCCTGTCGATGATAGTCAGCATCCAGATCTTGACGCTCTGGTCCTCGGCCCATTCCTGGTCGTTCTGGTAGAGGTGACCAAGAAGACGGATGGCTTGCAGGCGAATATCGACACTCCAGACCGGATTGGCAGCAATGTCACCTAGCAGCTGGCAGATGCCCCACTGGAACATAGGGTCGTGGTGGCAGGGTGCTCTATAAATGAACTGGTTCAGATCCTTTAGTTGCCCAGCCTCAGCAAGAGCATAAGCTGCTCGGACGGCGGGATACCATGCTCGTTTCTGGCCAGCACTCAGTCCCTCCTTCAGGCTGACAAACACTCCTCGACTACTTTCCAACAGCGAGCATACGCCTTCGTAGGTCAAGCCAGCAATCTCCATAGCCTTGACAAAGGCTTCCTGCAGGCTGCATAGTCCGTCAAGAACAGCGCCTAGATCCAACTTGACGACGCCAGAAACTTTGATCAACCCATCAACCACGCCAGTAGTGTGCCTCAAGACAGCTTGAAGTACAGTCTCATCATCAGGGACATACTGCAGTGCTTGATAGGCATAACACGCCTGGTACAACAGGTAGGGATCGGTGGTGTCCTTCAGACTCTGCAACACCGCGGACAGGGGCTCGTGCTCAATGACTCGGTCCAGATCTTGCACTTTATTGTCAGCCATGACTTCGAGGACGCGAGAGACGGCAAGGGTGAGGTGGTACGGATGCTCAGACGTCTGCTGGTGAGTGCCTTGCAAACGGATCCTGAGGATACTAAGGATCCTGATCAAGTCATCAGAGACAAGGTACTCGGGGGAGGCAGCCTGGACCAACTGCACAAGACCCTGAAGCAGATTGACATCGAGAAGAGGAGAATCGTCAAACTCCTTGATGATGGACGATAGCAACTTGCGGTAGTCTTCCTTCTGCAGAATGGGTCCAAGTGCTACGATCTCGGCGATCTTTGTCGAGTTCTTGGAAGCGTCCGAAACAAAAGTCTCCACCATTCGGACAACGAGGGAGCGTATGTGGTCCTCTTGCATAGGATCGGCCTTTGTCGCTGCCAGCCAGTCCAATTGAGTCTTGTCGAGACCTTGTTCCTCGAGGACATTGGCAGAGTCGTCATTCGCCTCTTCACATGTAGTGGTGGCAAGTAGAGCTGATTCGCTCTGAAGAAGCAAGGCGTTGCAGTAGAGCAACTGATCGGTTCTCTCAATGCGGTCTTGCAGACTAGGCAGCTCAGCCTTGAGGATTGGCTTGGGAACATTCTCTGCGAAGATGTCGATGCGGATGTGGTCCAGAGTCAGAGGGGTGGGCGAAAGGTCAATGCTGGCTTGGGAGGCGACGGAGGTTCGTGTCGCAGGTTGCTGCTGCGAGGCATACTGAGCACTCGAGGTCTGGCTCAATGCCTTTTTGGACTTTGACTTTGACTTGCTGAAGAACTTGCGAATCTTGTCGCGCTTTCTTTCGGGTTGGGTGGTGTCGGGTTGGTCAGTGCCAGGGACCTGGAGGTCCAATTGCTCGAGGGGGTTGTTGTTCATGGCGAGTGCTTGAGGTGCTAAAAGTGATCAAGCAAGAGGAAGTAGAGTTCGTTGAGTAACAAGAGCGCACAAAATAAATATCGGATGGTGAGTGGATACATGCATATTGCCTGTTTGTTTACCTTACAATGATAAATATAGCGCAATGGAAGATTCTGAAGAGACACAGGTAGGGCGAAGAAGCCTGCTCAATGCTAGAGAAAGCGAGCAAAAAACATGGCAGTGCAGAGTTTTAGTTTGGCGCAGACGATGTGCGTTATTTATCTGAGAACAGGGCATATGTTTCCTCTATGAAGAAGAGGTTGAGACTTACTATGAGGTGGAGGTGTTTTTTTGATTTTTTGTTTTCCAGTGTTTTTTTAGTCGTGTTTGATGTTGTTTTGTAAGTAGAGGCAATTGACTGCGAGTAGAAAGAAGGACAGAGGGAAAGAGGGAAGGAAGGTGGGGAGAGATGGAAGGTGGGAGAAGGAAGGGTTAGTCGTTGGCCAAATTAAAAACTGTTTACCGTGTGTGTCTGTGTTGTAGGTTGTACCTACTCTCAGTAGAGTCACCTGTTTCTTTTGGAAAGTTTGGAAGGTGTGGTTGTTGTCCGTCGATGGAGGCGAATGTGTGGTTGTGATGGAGGAGAGGATGAGAAAGAGCAGGTTTGCAATGGAAGAGTGAATAGGTGGAGGGTGAATGAGAGAGTAGGCAGGTGTGAGTTGGCGAAGCGGACAAAGGAGGAGGAAGGGTGCGTAACAAGAAAGAGAAATGTGAAAAGAGGCGTCTTCCCCAGCGTTTACCTCAGGCACCATGAGCGTATCGCACGTGCAGGAAGGACAGCGCGGAGCAAATGTAAAGAGTCGAAAAGGATGCATGCCTGTCAGGATTCCTTGCTTCCCCTTAAGCATGTCCTCCTGTAGTCTATCTGGTCGCCACGTCCCCTACCGTCCACTAGGACCCTGAGCCTTGGCACGCTTCGGACCGCCAAGCCAGCTCTAATGCTCTTGCCAAGACCGACCCAGGAAGTTCTCCCGAGGGCTCTGATGCTCTGCCGATCCCGCGACCCCGACCCGTCTGGACTTTGGCCGAACCGCACCTCCATATAAATAGCTAGCATTTACCTTAGATCTCTTCTTCAGTTCCTTCCCGTTCTCCTTCATAAATATATCTTTCTTTCCCTATATTTTCCTTGTCTTGATGACCATCTTCCATTGGACCTTCATCTATCTGGCCCTTCTCTTCTCACTCTTCCTCCTAGAGCTCACTACGTTTGGACTCTCTCCCACTCCCCCTTTCTCTTCCTCTGGTTGTCCCTTTGATCGCTCGTGCTGCACTTTCCCCAATGACAGTCACCCGATTCGCCTCTCAACCGAACATTAGCGCAATGGAAAGGAACGAGGAGGGAAGAGCGAGGAGGGAGGAGAGAAGAGAGAGGGAGAAGAGAGAGGGAGAAGAGAGAGGGAGAATTGCGAAGGGACAATAATATTAACAAACTATACGAAGGGTAGGATACTCGGTTGCGCATGGTTGTACAAAGAGAATTTCAAGGGAACTGAGGAAAAACTCGAGGGTATAGTGAAAATAGAAACCTCGAACTTCGAACATGCATTATTGTTGCTTTGCCTTCTTGCTTTGCCTTTCTGCTTTGCCTTTTGTGTCGCTTTATCAGTGTGCTTCCATTTTTCATTGGCAAAGCGTTCAGAGCGACGTTGCTTCGATGTCGGCTCTTTCAATCCTTGCTTCATTAGAATTCAAGGCCACGTTGTTGATGCTTTGTTCACTTCAAAGAATTGTCATATTGTTTAAGGGGTTTGTATTTAAAACTAAGAAAGCGTGATACCTGAACGCGGTCTGCGCCTTTGACGCGTTCTCATAAACTTTCTGATATTGAGGGGCTGACAGAAAGTATAGCACATACGTGAGATCTTGCTTGCTTCATTACTAATAGTACATTGCATTGACCAACCGACACTTTCTCTCTCACCTGTACTGACAATCGCACTCAAATCACTTGTAATAACCACACATTTTGTAGCAACCAACCATCTTCAGCGAACATTTTCGACACATTATCACAAGATGCGCAGCTTTTATTTCCTCGTGGAGATAGAGTTCTTCATGGCAGCCTTCCTATCTGGCGTCCCAAGAGTAGGGAAGAAAACGTCTTGTCTTGGCACCTCTCTCCTTTGTCCAAGACGATCCCGCGCAACTTTGATCAAGGTTTGGACTTGGAATAAATTAAAAAAGAACTCATACTCCAAGTCCATATCCTGCAAATGCGCTGGCAGCTTAACCGTCGATAATTGCAAGTGAACAACAGTGTTGTCCACCTTAGCCGCCAAAAAGAACATGACATCACGACCCACTGTCTGAAAAGTCAACAGTGGAGGTCCTTCTACCACAACATTATGCACTTGATCAAGAGAATCTTTGGAAAAGACTGCAAGTCGAAGGACATCGGTGTTGACGGCCGCTGTCTTTGGGGTCGGTCCCTTGAGTTCGCCATAGAAAATTTCTTCCTTTGCCTCCGTCAGGCCTATAACATCCGGCTGCCGCGATTGTCCATCCTGCTGAAGCTGCGCCTCCCTAGTTTTGCCCACCGACGTGCATGCATTAGCACTAATCCAATGAAAGTAGAATAACAAAAAAAATATAAGTAAACGACCGTTATGTTGAGACGACACAAGTTGTCATACAGCCAACCAGAAACTTACCATGTAAACTTGATCTCGTGCTGGACGGCCATGACTTCCTTCAAGATGGGACCAACCACTCCCATCAGGCAATCCGATTCGGACACAAGTGTAGCCCAACTGTTGTATTGACGGAATACATGCAGCGCAATATAGAAAATCGGTGTGATCTTCTTGTCCTTGCACTCTGCATACGACGAAAATATCGCCTCCACAACTGGCTCTGTGTCAATCGCCTCCACTGGGTCCCGATTCTCTCTCTGCGCCGCGACCTTCTCGTTCACCAGGAGAGTTTTCCATTTCTACTTGCGTACAAACAAATAAAGTTGCATAAAGGTAAACATGTATCTTCGCGCGCTGTTATACAAAAAGTCATGGCGTCGTCCACCTCTCCCGATAACTTACCTGCACCCAGCTCGCCCAAAGAAGGACTGCATCTTGAGCCCGCTGAATGTCCTCTTCCTTCATCTCCTGACTGTAAAACATCTCCAGAACACTGGCCGTTATCGTCTTGATCTCCTGCTCCGAGAATCCAACATGTCTTTTGTTGAAGTGGACTATGCCAGACAGCAGCCTATAATAATAATGACAAGGTAATGTGTTAATGCAAACACCTCTCCACCGTTTAATATCAAACTAGAGAACAAAGTGCAACGTGACGAACTTACGCGATCTCGTCCACATGCGTATGATCCAGGAGAGTCTTGCGCTTTGCAGACTCGTAGAGTTCTGTCACCCGAGACCCCCACTCCTCTCGCAGCCGCAACTTGAACTGATACAAAGGACGATCCTTCGCCCATCCCGGCAAAGAACGGCCGTCTTGAAGGCTGCTGAATAGAATGTCCTGCAACGATCCAGCAGCGCTGAAAAACGCTTGTGCCTCCTCCTCCACAGTCTTGTTAAAATCAAGCGGAGAAGGTGGTGAACATGACGAATCCTCGGGCGACGACGGATAGGATCCCCCATCAATGGTGTGGCGCGCAACGATCGAACTGGAGAATTGACGATCGTGACTTCTTGGCAAACAAAAGTAGATAGAAAAAAGGTGACTTTGTTAGCCACGTGCGCGTCAGTTGACATCCATCCATAACAACATACAACAAGCCCCTCACCTTCGTCGCGATCACCAGACAACGAGCCTCCATCCATGGTCGGCAGCTTCCGCTTTTTGGAACTCGATAATGCCGCTGACCGACGATATTAAAAGTAACGACGACGACAGTGAGGCGTTTCTGGCGGCGGTATGACCAGATGATTCGTCATCTACATTAACATAACATGACATGAGCAAAATTACAGAAGTCTACAATTAACCTCTCCCATTTTGGGGCATGATGAACATATCTGTGTCTTCAACTTACTTTTGGGATCATCTCGAGGACGCGACCGAAGAAGCCTGCTTGTGAAGAACTGGCCTCTATCCACAAGGTCCTCAACAGTCTTTGTTGTTGAGATATCGATTCGGTAGTCTGTCGTCAGACATGCCCAAAAGCCCTCGCCTTCATTGCGTTGCCACGTTCTGTACTTTGTGTCAACTGCAGTTCTACTGGACAGCGGCAGCTGGCTGTCTGATAGAAGCCTCGAAAAGGCCGCATGAGCGTCTTGTTCGCAAGTGTACCCAAATTCATTGCAAAACTCAGGCATGCCGATGTCCTGTTACCGTGCGAGCTTGTTCAGGAACCATAATCTGCCCTCCTTTGGCGTCGAAAGGATGACATTGTTGCCGGTGCTGCCATCGCTCTCACTGTTCTCAATGCTGTCTTCGTTGTACTTGTCGTCACAGATGTCAGTCTTCCTAGAATCCATGCTTCTAGCTCGAGAAAGCACATATGGGTTTGGAAGATCAATGCCAAGTTAGCCATCCATTGTAGCGCAGGTGAGAATGAGAAGAACACAAGTCTGTCGAACACGCCTCACTCCACCTTCCGCCCTTCCCCCGCGAACTAACACAAGTTCAGCTACAAGGAAGGCGAGGCTAAGAAGGAACCAGCATTGGCGGTTCAGGCATTGAAATATCGACCATCATCCTATCTCACTCCACTTTCCGCCCTTCCCCCGCGAAATGTACACAAGTCCAGCTACAAGGAAGGCGAGACTAAGAAAGGACCAGTGCACGGCGATAGGATTGTGTGGTGGAGTTTTCCAGCCTGTTGCAAACTAATTAAACAAATCCACATATAAGCAAGAAATACATTACCTCAAGAGAGTGAGATGGAACGAAAAGAGGGTAATCAGGGTTTATAACAAGGCGCGAGAGCTGTGGCAGCACGAGTAGGTGAAGCGGATAAGACTTTGGGAGTAGTGCAAGAGAGAGAGAGAGAGGTGCGTGTGTGTGTGTGTAGGTAAGAAGTAAGAGGGAAAGATGACGCGATAAACAAAGAGAGAACGGTACAAAGAGAAGGGTGATGGAGAGAGAAAGGGACAACAAAGGGGAAGAGAATGATAAGAAAGGGAAAGAGAAGGACGACGATGAGTGTGGCGGGTGACGAAAAGAGGGTTGGGTATAGATGTATGATGAAACAGGCGTGGGAGTTGCTGTGGGAGGGCCCAAAAAAAAACGCAAACTAGTGACGTCACCATCGTTTATTTCCTTGCAGTATAGGAAATAACATTATTTCGCCACTGCTCCCACGCTTTTTTACTTGACTTTCTTTGTTTCTAACTTTCTTTATCACCGCTCCTTTTTGCCACCATTCCCACACCTTCATCGCCCTTACCAACTCCCTTTACCCACCACCCTCCACGCCACTTCCTTTCTCTGTCTCTCCCACGCGCACTCTCCCCACATCTCTTTGCTGTGCCACCCTCCCCACTCTTTTCTTCCTCACTCTTCCATTGCCTTTGTCACCGCTCCCACGCTCTCTCTTCCCCTTTTTACTCTTCCTTTTAAACCCACACCTTTCATCTTTTTCTCTTTTTCTTTCTTTCATCCTTCGCCCTCTGCACACATCACCTTCTCTACAACCCTCATTTTCTTTTCTTTTAATACTTCGCAACATTATGACCGACAATCTCTCCTGACCTTGTTCTGTCTCGTTGATGGAGACTATGCCATTCTCTGTCGACATCGACGCATCAAAAACTGTCGATCACCTAAAAGACGCAATCAAGATCAAGATTCCTGACTCGTTCAAGGGAGTTGATGCCAAGGACCTCACGCTCTGGCGCGTCTCCATCCCTCTCGTTCCGAAGAAGGACCGCAAAGACATTTCGCTAAGCGACATCCCCTCGAAGGAAGAGCTCGATGAAACAGACGATCTCTCTGACGTGTTTCCGGACAAACCTCCGAAAAAGACAATTCACATCATCGTCCAGCGACCTCCTCAAGGTAATGCACACACGCGTTTATTACTTTTCGTCGACTCTTGCCCATGCACTAACTTGAAGCACTAACCTTAATTCACTCATCCGATTGCACTAACATACTCCATGCGCCTCTTCCTGTCCCGCTCCATGCTCGCAGCTCCACCCCTCTCTCAGATGAATCACGTCCAGGCACACCGCATACCGGTAAATGCATCGTGTGTTACTCATCTTTTTTTTGTATTGTACACCTTCATCCCATTGCTAACACACGATCACGTTCTCTTCGTGTCTTTAGGCGATCTCAGAGTCGATATAAGCAGGATCAGGAACAAGTTTTTTTGCCGCTGGATCAAAGCACGCTGAGTTTCTGGACAGCTACGTGCAAGGACAACTGCAGTTGCCAACTACTACCTCTGGCGTGCGTGGTCTGCCAAAGGTCTTGCGCCGTGGCGTTGTGGAATCACAGGACTCAAAGCTGAATCTGTTGCTTTTGGATCTCCCTGACCCTCCACCGATTGTTGGCCTTCCCATTCCTGAGAGGTTCCGCTCCAATGTCCTGCTGCGCGTCCTCGACAAGATGCAGGCACAAGACTTGCCTGTATTTGGAGTCAGTGGATGCGGCAAGACTCGTTCCATGATTGAGATGCTCTGTCTCCAATGCGGCTTTTACTTTAATGCAGCAAAGTCGGACTTTGGATCGGATGACCTCTTTCGCCTAGCTGACCTCATTGACAACAAAACATGGAGGACGCGGCCGGCACCAACACTGTTATTGCCAAGAGCATGACACTGCTGCTCTTCCTTTCACGCCTCATGGTCCTCGGTTATTGTTTGAAGGTCCCCGGCTGCCGCCAGACATTCTCGAGTGCTCGCTGGGCCTTGCTCTAAGTGTGCCCCAATACGTTCAGGGATGTGTTTGTACATCTGTGCATGATACTCTGCGATCTCACGACGGCACACACAGTCCCTGTATCCGACCTAGCCTCCATTGTCCGCAAGGAGTTCGAATCGGTGCGAGATGCTTGCTGCCCACGACTATTCCAACTTTTCAAGTGAGTCCAAGCTTCGAGTGGTCATCGGCGAGGCCCAGATCCTGAGCGACAAGAGCCCCACATCGCTCGCGTCGTCTTCCACACAAGGCAATCTACGGCCCATGTATGTCAAGTGCCAGCATGACAACGGTGTGACAATAGCCAGAATACGTGGCTAACAAATTTTACTTGATATTTTTGGCACTTCTAGGTTGTTCCCCGTGTTGCATGCATTCCGCTTGGTTGGATTTCGAGACGAGCTCACTATCATCTACAGCGGAACAGGATTGAGCATTCGGACTCTTCGTTGGGCGTTGAGCAGCGGCGGCGGCATCAAGGAGTATGGCTCCAACACCTTCCCAACGTACATCGAGTTTCCAGGATGGACTGGTGCCGAGTCAGTCCTGTTGTACATCGATCGTCTCAAGGACCAGCTGCCGGATGACGAGTCGAAAACACTGGTGGACGCTCTCATCCCCCCAGCTGCAGTGGAGATGCTGCACAAGCGGCTCACCGGCAGATTCAGGCCCATCGTCACGGCTATTCGAGGGCATTCTCGAGACGGGCAAGTGGGATACTGCCATCGACAAGACCGAGACCATGATCACATCCTGGAAGGATCGTGAGCGCCGCGGAAATCTGTGCGGAGAACTCAAACGGTAAGTTGTACTCTGAACCGATGTGTCGTCTCGCATGTCATTTGGCTCCCGTGCTTTCCATTAAGGGGCTGCTACTTCCTCTATCTCTAGTTTGGAAACCAAGATTGCCAACCATCCCGAGTTCTTCACCTCGTACTCTTCGGTAAGGGAGACGCTGGGGCTCTTCCTTTATCGCCATCATCTACTGGACGCTCCCTCGACGATGCTTGAGAACGATGTCCAGTTGGTGGAAGCAGCGTTTGGTCGTATCAAGCTCTTTGGAGGTGCCGCAAGGACTGCTCTCGACGAGCCACTGGCGTTGAAGGCGACCATCGACTACTTCCACGAGAAGGATCCCTCACTTGTGGCGGCAGCAGAACGAGCGATGTTGCACTCGGACAACCCCTCAGTACATGGCAATATGTTGGAAACGATGATGCCACCTGTTTTTATCGAAACATTCAAGAGGCAATCGTTGTCGTCATGGCCTTTGTTGACCGACACTTCTCTCCCGGACCAGCTCACTGGGAATGTGACCATTGTTGGATACGACGGTCAGCAACCAAAACTCGCCATCTCACACAAAAACATCACTACACAGCATTTTATGAAGGCGCATGTCGAAAAAAACTCCAAGCAGGGCGATCAGAATATCCCCTCCATTCTATTTCCCGGCACATCATGTCTCTGGACCCGACGTCATCTTTTTTGTCAAGATCAACGGCAACATGTACCCTTGCTTTGTGCAAATTTTGAAATTGCGACAAGTTCTTGAGGCAAGTGATGTCGAGAAAGCGCTTGCAACTGTTAGCAGCCACGCCATACAGGACAAGATAGAAAAAGAGCAGGAGAAGCTGTAAAAGGAACAGGAGAAAGTGGAAAAGAAGCAGAAGAAGCAACAAAACCAACGGCAACAGGAATCGACAACAAGCGTCCCATCCGATCAACAGCAACCACCACAACTACAGGACTACTGCCCCACCGGGGCATATATCAGCATGGTTATCACCTACCCTGCCGAGGTTGTCAACTTCCAGATTGTTCGGCCCGATCCCAAGCCCGAACTTGAAGGCCTCCATCGTGTGTCCATCGATGTCGACGACAACAACTTTTCAAAGATCTTCCCGTCTCGTCACGTCGAATTTCTGGACAAGCTCAAAGGACACAAGCGACGTTCTGAACAACAGCAATCTCGAACATCAAAGAAGACGAAGACGAACGATCCCTTACATAGTGATGAGCAATAAATCTGGCGCATCTCTTTGCGTACTTTTCGACTAAGTTGATCCCTACTCTTGCAACCGTTTCTATTGATAATTAATTTCCTTTTTCCACAATGGCGCACTTTTTCTCTTGTATCTTTCACGTTATCCCATCCTCACCCCTCTTAACAACAAGCAGTTCACTATATTTTCGCAGCATATGCGATCATTAAATCCCTTGTAGCTCATACGATCTCAGATTTTTCGTTAGTCAAACCAGGGCCATGGTTTTCCTAACTCTCCTCTCTCTTTTCTCTTGCCCTCACTGTTGCACAAAATCATGGTCGAAACTCGAAAGCAAAGAAGGGGATGAGGGTGACGACACAAAAAAAAAAGGCGAGGGTTTACAAAAATAGAGTCGGGTGCGGATCGGTTGTTGCATTCCTTGGCTCATCACCTCATCAACCCTCGCCTCATTTCCCTCACGCCCCCACACCCCCACGCACTCACGCCATACCCCCTCCCCCCACGCGCTTTTTACTACTCTTTTTCTGACTCGACGTTTGACTGTGCTTCTTCGTCTCATTAGCCCTCACCAAGACATCATCAACAAACTCCAATTGCACCCTTCCCTATCCTCTACTTGGTTCTCTCTGCGGCTTTGTTCTGTTTACAGAGGTAAACCCCCCCCCCCCCCCCCCACAACAGCCATCAAGTTATCGCCTACTGTGGACAATTGCAAGGGAATGCTACCATTTGCCGCAAACTAACCACAAGGACCGCTTATAGATATTCTTCAACGAATCGAGAGCCAAAGACCTTTGTCGCTGTACCCTCAGAAAAAAGGTACCACCGCGTCCAAAAAGATACATGGGGATCAAAAGGCGTGTGAAAATCTGAAAGGAAAAACAACGCACCATCCCCGTGCTGTGACCATGCTAACGTTTGTTCCTTTTCCATTGAACAGACACAAACGTCCGAACTGACCATCCCAGAGCCCGCTACTAGCCAATCAACAAAAACAAATTGACAAGATCGACCCAAGTAAGTTCATGTGAACCATACAGGGATAGAGAGGAATTTGCTCTTCAATTGACTAATGTCAGTTGCTGACCGGTGTCATTTTTGTTTTTCTGATAGCCTCACAGCGTTCCACAACAACCAATATCTCGTCCGTCAGCAAACTTCCACTCTCCGTCGTCACGTGGTAAGATAAACATCTTACTTCTGACTGCCATACCGCTGCCATATGTGAAGTAGGGGCAGTATGACTAACAGCCAGTCTCCGCAGACAAATTGCCACATACACGCTTTGACTTTTTTCCTCAGCACAGCCCAACAAAAAAAATCCAATTGCATAAAAAAAGCCAACCGGCAAATACCAAGGTAAAAAGAGGAACATTGAAAGGTTCTTTGTCATGGAGTAATTGCACTTGGAATAGTCCCACTAACAAGCAATTCTACCTTGGTCAATTCTTATAGGCCAACCATGTCATTGTTCTCTTCGTCGCCTTATGGCAACCCGCCGAACCAACTATTAAGTTCCCTCAGACACCATGCAGCAGGTGGCGCCAGCACCGATGGCCTCGATCAGCAGCAAGCCGCTCAGAATGTCGACGACAGGTCAAGCTACGCAAGTGACACCGGCTCTGTTACTTTACCTGGTTCATCGAGGTTCGGGTTCCGGATGCGTGTCAAGCAATTCTTCAAGAGGGAGCACAAAGACCAGGATGCTGTCACGCCTCCTCATGCGGATGCTACGCCTTCATCTGTTGGTCCTACGTGGAACATCAACACTGCCTCTCCTGCTGTCCATGACTCTCCTGTGGCCTTGGTCCCACTCCCTCATACTCAGTCTAGTGGTAAACTCTCCGCCGCCGCGCCCCCTGTTCAAGTTACAACTAGCGCAACAAGCATTGCCCTCACCTCTACCGGTACGACCAGCTCGGCTACTGTCCCAACTATCCGGGTTCACTCAGACCCTCCCACGTCTGGACCACTCCGATTAGACATTTTTCCCAGTAATGTTCCTATGCCGTCTCTTATAACCGACCTGCCTGAGTCTGGTAGTCGTATCGACAAGACCACACAGCTCGCCTATTGCTACAGCCTGCTTAATAGGGCTCACTTGCTGTCATCGTCCTCGTCTGTCTCGGATAACGATGATGGCGTCCCGGACCAGCCCCTCGACGCGAAAGAGCGTGAATGGATTCAGAAGGTCGGGTCCGTCGAACAAGAACATCTCCGCCAGCTCATCCAAAAGCTGGTCGTTGATTTCTCCGAGGACACGATAAAGGAATACGATGCCGTCTCCGAGGTCGTGCTTCTTGGCCCTGTGCTCGACCAAGAGACATACCGTGCCTTGCTCTCCTGCTTTATTTCGAAGCTTGAGCAGACGACTCTCCTCGATCTCAGCCTCCTCCAGGGGCTGATTCAAGTGCTCCAGTGTGCATCCACCGGATACGTAGTCGACGACGATCTGGTCAGGATCGCCACTGTTCTATCCAAGAGGTTGGGTGGAACTCATAGGGACACCAATGACCATGTCTCATATCTGACATGGGTGCTTGGTCGAGTTCTGGATGTGATGGTGGCGGGTAAGGTCAAGGACCTAAACCGTGATCGAGACCACCGGCCGATGCTCCAGCTGTTGGACGGCTTGAAGGGTAGTGACAACGCCTACGTCAAGTATCAGGCCGGATATTCATACCAGGCTTTGCAATATGCGCCTGACGACGAGACTCCACTCCAGACTGCCTGGAGATATGCTCAGGTGGCAGCGGCAGGCGCATCAGCTGTGTCGAGTGTCTTTAAACTAGACCCTGTGGGGCTGCTTGAAGGTCTTCAAAAGATCGGAGAAGGTGCGGTCGAGGGCACCAAGGCCATCCGCGAAGGCGCTGGAATTGTTGTCAGGGCGTCTGAAAAACGATTCGAATACATGGAGAAGCGTTCTTGGTACCTGGCCCTCAAAGGAACTGCGCTCTTCATCCAACAGGGGCGACTGTCGGACTTCAACCAGATTGTCAGCCAAGCGCCTTGTCGATACAATGTCAACTTTCAATGGGGGGTTTGTCGCCAGCTCGGGGAGATCGCCACCAATCCGCTCTGGGACACCAGTATGCGTCAACAGGCTGTGAAGTTTCTGGGAGAGCTGTACCGGAGCGATATCGACTGGATACCACATGGTGATGTCAAGCGATGGATCCTCACCATCTTGGTCCAGATCTCGACGATGCCAGACCTTTCCATCAGGAGTCGTGCTTCCGAGCTCTTAGATAGCCTGAGACAGGACGGTGCCACCGAGTTCCCAGGATCCTACCCTTTGAGTACTCGTCTTCCTCTTCCCGCGGCCTTCCCGCTCCTGACCCGAGTTCAGAGCATCCCGCAAGTCGAGTACAAGCTGCAAACCTTGAAGATGCGGAGGTTGAACGATTACAAACAGGCCGTGTACATCCCTCCAATGGCCAAGCCTAGCCTCCCAGCCCCCGACGACAAGCTATTCCCTCTGATGAAGAATGTGGAAGAGTTCCTGGCGGGAGAAGGCCAAGTCATGTTGATCCTGGGCGACTCGGGAGCGGGGAAATCGACCTTCAACCGACACTTGGAGAACCAACTCTGGCAAGATTACAAGACCGGCGATCGAATCCCTCTTTTCATCAGTTTGCCATCCCTCGAGCGACCTGAGAGGAAACTTGTTGTCGAACAGTTGAGGCTCCTTGGCTTTTCAGAGGAGCAGACCATGGAGTTGAAGGAGCATCGGCATTTCATATTGATATGCGATGGGTACGATGAGAGCCAGCTCACGACCAATCTCCACACCACCAACTATCTCAATCAAGATGGACAATGGAGCGCCAAACTGATTATCACCTGCAGGACCCAGTACCTCGGACCCAATTATCACAGCAACTTTATGCCTCAAAACGGTAGCCATTACGATCGCCCTACTCTCAAATTATTTCAAGAAGCGGTTATAGCCCCTTTCTCCAAGGTCCAAATCGAGGACTATGTCGAACACTATGTCCCTCTGGAGCCACGGACCTGGGTTAAGAAGGACTACATGGACAAGCTCACGACGATCCCCAACTTGTTGGACCTGGTCAAGAACCCCTTTCTATTGACCCTCTGTCTAGAGGCTCTTCCCAGCGTCGTTAAGGGAAAGATCGATCTATTAAGGCTTCGCGTCACTCGAGTGCAGCTCTACGACAACTTTGTCGAGCATTGGCTGGGAGTGAACAAGCGTCGTCTCGAGCGCCAAAAGTTGAGCGGCGATGCACTGGCGGCGTATGACGAGCTAAATGAGGAAGGGTTTGAGATGAATGGGCTCAAGTTTCAACAGGACCTGGCAGCTGCCATTTTCACCCAGCAGGAGGGCAGACCAGTTGTCGACTATATTCACCGACTCGATAAGTCGTCTTGGAAGGCTAAGTTTTTCCGCCCTAAACCCGAAGAGACCCTTCTCCGTGGTGCCAGCTTGTTAAGTCGAGCTGGTGCTCAGTATCGCTTTGTCCACCGGTCCGTGTTGGAGTACTTTTACTCCTGCACGATCTGTCCTTCGGTGAACAAGCAGGATGAATTTGGTCCGCAAGTCCATTTCGACTCTACCTTCACCAAGGTATCGATTTCCGACCACCCATTATCCAGGACCCTTGTCGCCGAGCCGTCGATCGTGCATTTCTTGTCCGAGCGTGTCCCGATGAATTTGGATTTCAAGCAGCATCTCCACGACATCATCGAGCTGTCCAAGACCAACGACCAGGCATCCCGAGCCGCAGCGAACGCCATCACTATTCTGGTGAAAGCTGGGGTTCTATTCAATGGAGCTGATCTTCGAGGCATCCGTGTTCCAGGAGCCAATTTGACCGATGGGCAGTTTGATTCTGCGCAGCTTCAATGTTCCGACTTGACAAAAGTCAACTTTGCCAACAGCTGGATTCGAAAAGTGGATTTCAGCAATGCACGAATGGCGGGAGTACGGTTTGAGGAGCTGCCGTATTTGGACGTAGACCGCGAGGTGTGGTCGGGCGCATATTCACCAGACGGGAAGATATTCGGCGTAGGATTCGAAGGTGGCGATATCGGCATTTACATGTACGACACCACATCCTGGAACCGGATCCACACTCTTCAAGGACATAGAGACGTTGTTACAGCACTCGCCTTTTTGGAAACCGGCCGACAGCTCCTCGCAAGCAGTTGGGACAAGATATGCTCTTGGGATTGCGAGACGTGGCAGTCTCGTGTTATTGTGACAGGACACGCCACTAGTTATTTCTGCTATGCATACAATGTGGCCTTCTCACCTTGTGGTAGATTTATCGCCACTGCAGGCGATGAAGAAGAGTCGCCTGACATGCTCGAACCTACCTTGTCATTCAGATTATGGGATAGTAGGACGAGCACGGCGATTTCTGAGCTGAACGGCCTTGATAAGGGGATTCGCAACCTCGCTTTCTCACCCAGTGGGCAGGTGATTGCAATTACCTACATGGACGGTACGACACGGCTATCTCACACACGCACCGGGCTACCAGGGCTGGCGCTGGAGAGCGAGAATGGCTCCATTTGTTGTTGCGCGTATTCACCAGGTGGCCAACGGATCGTTTCAGGGCATAGAGAAGGCAAAATAACGCTCTGGGAGTCGGCTACTGGCAAGCAAAAACTCTATTGGGAAGGACACACTGGACCCGTCAGTGCCGTCTCTTATTCACCAAATGGCCGATGGATTGCCTCCTCCGGCAAGGATGATCTGATCAAGCTATGGGATGCACGGTCGGGATCTTTTGTTTCAGTTTTCCTTGGCAATACAACAACAGTGAGAAGCCTAGTTTTTGCACCAGACGGGACACAGTTGGCATCAATAAGTAGGCTGGATACACCCATTCGACTTTGGGAGATCGATCCCACCGGAGAAGGACCCTACATGACGCATGGCTCCTACGTGACGCATGGCTCCCCAATTTCAAGTATGACTTACTCTCCCGATGGCCGATCCCTCGTTTCTGGAAGCATGGATGGAACTATTCGACAATACGACACAGCCTCGGGTGATCCTATTCAAGTTCCCTCGAGTGGTCCTTTTCAAGCAAGGCTTGTCGTCATCTCACCGGACGGTCGAGTCGCCAGCGCCAGAGAGACCGGCAGTGTAACGATCTGGGATGCTGGAACAGGTCTGGTTGACTTTGTCCTCTGCGGTCATACTGAGACTGTGGATGCCGTATCGTTCTCGCCCTGCGGCCATTGGATTGCTACCGGCAGTAATGACAAGTCCATACGACTATGGGATTCTCGTACAGGTCAGCTGTGTCGTACCCTTTCCGGACACACTGATTGGGTATCAAGTCTTGGATTCTCGCCTGATGGCCTTGCGCTCGTCTCCGGCAGCATGGATGGTACCCTACGAATCTGGGATACGAGTGCAGGCGAATCGAGAGTGCTTGTGAGTGTTGAACACTGGGGTTTCCTATCAGCTGCGTATTCTCCAGATGGTCTGCAGATTGCTTCACGCCATTTCCCCAGCTATGCCTCAAATTTGGTAGGCTTGAGTGCAAGTCTTATAGGAGGCCTAGTCATCTTGGACCAGCAAACTGGAGAACAGCGCCATATCTTGGAGAAAGGTTTTGTTACCTGTTGTGCTTTGTCGTCCTGTGGCCGTTGGATGGTAGCTGGATGTAATGGAGGAGTTTCGATATGGAATTTTGCATCCAAAGATGGGATTCAGGAATGGACATTTATTACATCCGTCCATGCATTTTTGGCCCACGTCGTGAGCGTTTCCTGGAGACCTCGCTGTTTGGAGTTTGCTACCGGTTGCGAAAATGGGTTCACTCAAGTGTGGAGATTGCTGAGCGAGGCGGGGGAATGGAAGGCCAGGCTGGTTTGGAATACAAGGCCTACGGCTCTTAATGCTTTCGATGCCACCATTGTTGGCACTGTCGGTCTGAGCACCACCAACCGAAAATTGCTTTTGCAGCGCGGCGCTACAGATGGGTCTTTGCCAGACGTATCGGCGTTGGTGGAGGTGGAGCGGGATGCCCCAGGTGAATCAGAGCCGCGATCGCTTGGAGAAGGATCGATTCCAGAATAAAACAACGCATTGCTCAATCGCTAACGTTGAACACGCTCATGAATGTGTGTGGATTCTAACAAAGACAAGAGAACATTTGTTCATCATTATTGACGTTCACTTTTCCAAATACACCAAGGCAAGGCACTGTTGCATGGTAAAATATGATATTTAGGTGATGATGACAATAGGCGTGAAATAGGGGATCTACATTATACGGCGTCTCAACAACGATATCCTTTCATTAGCAGGTTGCAGGTTGTTGACACTTGTATCTCAAAAATAAAACACAACGACGCGACGTCCTTCTTTTTAGTTGATGACACAGTCGGGCAACTTGACCTTGAGCTTCTTGTCAATGGTCAACAGTCCCCAAAAGCCCTCGACAGCAGAGCCGGGCCAGATCTTCCAGGGAGCATCAAAGAACTCAAAGTAGTAGTAAGGCATGCCGTTCTTGTTGGCGTCGCACAGCCAAGTATCGAGGAAGATCTGCAAGTTCACGATTGAAGGGATCGAGGCGTTGACGTTGGCGGTTGCGGGGAAGTGCAACATATTAGGTTTATTAGTGCGCTCTAGTTAGTCATTCCTTGTCACTCTCTCATCACTGACTCTTTATGAAACTACACCCAGAAACCTAGTTGGCGACTTTGTATATATATATATATATAGTTGTAAAACACAGTAATAACAATCATGACTGCTTCAACTCTCGTCCCCGTTCTATACTTCTCTGTCCCAGTCTTTGCTTGTTGCAGGAAGGTGGGCCAGCCGATTTTGGTGATCCAAATATCGATGGGGTTGGTGGTTCTAGCGGCGACGGCGGGCTTGACAGATTGCTCCAGGTACTTCCAGTACCAGGCAGCGGCATCCTGGATGGGTGCGCCTGAGAAGAAGGGGTGTAAGTTGACGCCAGCCTTGTCCTCGTTGTTGGTCAAGTGCAGAGGGGTGCCGATATTTAAGCTGTGACTAAATTTATTGCATATGTTAAGGTTTGTGGCTGACAGTGGCTCTTATTGTGGCTAGATATGGCTCCCATTATCCGTCGGGCCAGGACCATATATGTGTTATCTTCTTTTATTGTATAAAATGCGAAAATCCAGAAAACTAAACGAAAGTGAAAAGAGAAATATGAAATAAGTTCTGCTCAGGCACCATATCTGTCCCTTATCTTCTTTTGTTTCGCCAGGGACATTGCCCGCATCATCAGAGTTCACCCTTCTCAGCAGGTCCCCATGGAACAACCCTCTCCCTCATCGTCCTCCTCTTCCTCTTCCTCACCCCCACTCGACCACCCACTCGATCCCAAGGATGCAGAGATCCTCTTCCTCAGCCAAAGGCTGGACCGCATGGAACGCTTTATGGCAGATCGCCTTCGCCAGGGCTCCGACCCCGCGATCACAACTCAAGCTCCACTTCAACACTACCGCCCCTCAGACGTGGATGTCATGGGATGCCCCAGCATCAAACCAGCAACGCCTATCGAGTTTTTCACCAAACCAACAAAGAGCGACGCCGAACTTAAGGAAGTCATTCGAGGCTTTCCCAAGAACGTTCACATGGACCAATATAAAGCACCCAAGGTCCCATACGTCGTCTCCAACAACCTCGACTTCAATAGGAAGCATGATTCACAGATCCGCGAGTTTCAGGAGCGATGCGCCGAGCTCACACGCCCCGTGGATTACTTCTATCACCAATTCCGACAGCTTCAGGAGATCGACCCCGAACATCTCAAGCCAGACCAGATTCTGGACCTTTCCGTCAGCTTTGCAGTCCTTATGCGCCAACACCTGGGCGGAATGACTGTTAAGATGCACGAGACCCGCATGGCTAACGTTCGCGAAGCCGCAGGAGCACACTTCGAGGACGACGCTCTCAATATGTTAGACCCACAGTCCTTCTACGACCACACCAAGTCTATCCGCACCCTACAGTCATACTTTAAGAGCAAGCCAGGAACCGACAATCACCGAGACAAAGGCGACAACAATGGTTAGCGTTGCCGAATGTAATGACGGCTAAAGCCTATTATTCGACAACGCCAGGGACTCTAGATGTCCCACCCGACCCGCCCTTTTCTAGCAAGTAGATAGAGATTAGCAGATGACCTAGAGTCCCCTTTATTTTGTTTTCTTTTTTTTATTTTTATTTTATTTTATTTTATTTTATTTTATTTTATTTTATTTTATTTTTATTTTTATTTTTATTTTTATTTTTTTGGAAGACACTGTTAATAATAAAAGAATGATACACACACATCTAGAGTCCCTGGCGTTGTCGAATAATAGGCTTTAGCCGTCATTACATTCGGCAACGCTAACCAAAAGGTCTCTCGTTGCCAAGCAATGATATCTTGAACACCCCTTAACTCAGGCGAACATTGGATTCAAGCGAAATTGAACCGACATGATCGCACATCGCATTTTTTTAGAACTTTGACCCTGGACCACACTAACCTTTACAGTGGTTCGAGTCTAACTGCCCACATTGCTCATCTTTCTTTCCCCTTTGTTTTCGCTTTTCCCTCTTATCTTGTGTTTCGATCTGTCTCCCTGCTTTACACTTGTCCTTCTTGCCCGCTGCCGACTGCCCATCACCGATTGCCCACTCCCATGGCCTCTGTTGACCGCCAACAATGACAAGAAACACCGCCAGGTATCAGTGAAGTGCCAACGACATTCCTATCTACAGACTTCTCCACTTACACTCTTCTCGAGCAAGTGACCTACCGTTCCTCTCAAGAGCTCATGGGGAGAGTAGTTACTCTCTTGACATGACATATCTACCTCATAGGTTGCTAACTCTCTCCAAGTCCATCAACTTACGATCTCAAGAAGAGTATTGAGGCACTACCCTCAAGAGAGATCATACCCTATCTGGTCAACAAGGTCATTGAGCCACTCTCCTCCCCTTTGTAGAGTCGAAAGTATGAGAGGAAGTGTGAGCTTACGAGGGATGAGATTTTTGTCCGAGCGTTGGCAGACAAGATCCTCTCCATGAGACCATTGAGACCGAGGAAGGGAGCAACTTGGTAGGCGATATGGATTTTAAAAGAGGGAAACGATAGTAGTTGTTGAGGATGGAGCGGGATTGTTGTTTGCTTTAGGTGTGATGTATATGATTAATGTACTTGATCATTATTGCTTCCTCTCTTTCTATCAACTTCCTTCATTGTTCATCTGTTGTCTCTTTTCTTTTATGGACACCATACAGGACGAGGGAGGACACAATAGGAAATCACCCACATGGTTCAGCTTTGAGCAGGAGTCGACTCAAAACAAATAGAGCGGACAAAAATAGGCGAAAGACCACAATAAAGACAAATCATATTTCTGCAACAACACAACACCTCAATAACAGATCAAAGAAAAAGGATACAAAGAAGCTCGTTTTATTTCTTCATGATAGAGAAAGGAGCAATTCATTCCGAAGCCAGTGATCAAGTGCTTGCTGGACCCACAGTTGGGGCACAACGCGTTCCAGTCAGCAATGCAGGAGGTATGGAAGCAATGACCGTAGCGAAGACTATCAAATTCCACAAGCAGCGCCAGACGATGGTACAAGGATCTTCATAGGCAGACTGACAAACTCGACGACCAACCGGCTCCACATCGCCTTCTACTAAGCGCCAAACTGCTGGTAGCAGTCTTCTTCCTGGATATCCTTCCAGTCGGAGGTGTACTGCTCCCCGTGGTCATGGCTCCAAGAAACCGATACTTGCACCATAAACCCGATGGTGACAAGGAAGATGCTCTCGTGCGAGTCGCAGTTGGGACAGATGAACGTCTCCTCAGGCGGCCTTAAGCTCCCAAAATTCTTACAGATGACTTGGTGCCCCGGTGTGCGAGGACAATTGCACTCAGCATTGGTTCCAGGAACGACAACTACCTGAAGGTGTGTCCAGAGAGAACTCGACCTTGCCCACATTAGACGTGTCGGAGTCGTCCGGAGAGATGATTCCAGTCCAGGGATACATCCGCCACCACCTCTGAGGCGTACAGCAGCGTGGATAGTGTCTTCGTGCCCGATATTGTAATCCTGCGGAGTCATGCCACCCTGGAGTCCTTTGCCGCGAAGATGAGTCCCTGTTCATTCATGGGCAAAAGCAAGTTTTCCTTAAACAGCAGCTTTTAATGGGCAATGCGGAGGAGTCGGTTACGGATTACACTACAACTCGAGCTTGTCAGAGTTCTGAAGAGCACCGTAAACTCGAAATTATCCATGGAGCGGTATGTGAGGGTGCGACCAAAGACCCAGTAGTGGTTCGAGCCCTTTGCCTGGTCCACGATGCGTCGCCCATTGATAAACAAGTCGTGCCGGAAAAGGTTCATCTGTTTAATGTCGAGGTTTAACCTGATGCGTGTGAGGATGTCGTTGACTGGCTCATTGGACTTAGAAGAGAATAATAAGAAAGACTACGAAATGAAGGTGTTCTACGTTTCTTTCAATCATTCCTTTACGCATTCGCCATCGCCAATTAAGGGCGCGCAGAAAACAACGAGCAGCCAGAACATGATTGCTCTCAAGATTTGCTAAGACAAACAAACAGAAGAAAGAACAAAGGATGAGATGGCGAAGAACGGATGAAATAGGCACTTCTCTCTCATGATAAGAAGGCATGCCTCCACTCTCCCTTACACACACACACTCTCTCTCTGTCACATCTCTTTTTTCACTCTCTGTGACTCTTCGACTTTTATCCTTCCCTCAGCCTCCCTCGACCTTGATGCTAGTAACCTACAACGAAAGAAGAATGTACAAAACATTCGGCCTCTGAAGGGCTATCAAATAATATCATAAATGTAAAAAGAATATGACGGAGTTTCTACACAGATAACCTCTGTCAAGAAAGCAGACCAAGCAATAGAATGAAGTAGATAAAGAGAACCTTGATCAAGGACTAAGAAATGAGTATAAGGAATAGGTTAAAGAGTATGTTGTATTGGCGATACCAAGTAAAGAGCTATAGATTTGCTATCTAAGGCCCTTTTATACTCGTTAGGGCGAAGTCACAAGAGCAAGCTCTTGTCTCGTGACAACCTCCCCCTCTAGGGCCGAGTTCCAAGAGGCCTTTGGCTGGGTTTGTGAGGGTGTTGCAGATGGAACTCGCGAACAAGGTCCGGGGAATTCTTGACACAGGCGGCCGGTTCCCAGGTTCGTTCGGATACGGGGTAGCCTCTCCAATGTATATAGTATTCAAGGTGGTTGCGCCTGATCCGTGAATCCAAAATGGCCTCAACCTCGTACTCCTCATCGCCGGAGACGACAAGCGGAGGAGGTCGTTTTGAGGCTCGACCGGGGATCGTATCTGGATGCGCACGCTCAAGTAAGTTTACATGAAAGACAGGATGTAGCTTGGTCGTTGGTGGTAAATCGAGACGGAAGGATCGAGTGCCGATTTTTTCGAGAATACGGTAAGGGCCCATGCGCTTATGGTCGAGCTTCTTGCATGGTCTGTTCGTTTGGAGGTTCCGGGCGTCTAGCCATACAAGATCTCCTACTTGCAGATTGGGTTGTGGTTGGGCCTTGGTGTCGAAGTTCCTGGCATGCTGTTCAATGGCGGTGTGGATATTGAGTTGCATCTCCGCATGGAGGTTCTTTAGGGCCTGGACGCGTTCCTGGGCTGGGACATTGTCCTTCGAGACTCTTGGGATGGTGATGGTGAATTTCGGATGGTAGCCGAGGTTGGCAAAGAATGGTGTTGTTTTTGTTGTTGAGTGTGTTGCGTTGTTGTATGCAAATTCTGCTATCGGTAGAAGGGTGCTCCAGTCCGTTTGCTGATAGTCGATATACCCTCGTAGGTACTGTTCCAGTATTGAATTTACTCTCTCGGTCTGTCCATCGGTGCGTTGGTGGTAGGCGGTAGAAAGCTTCTGATTGATCCCCAGAGACTTGAACATGGTGGAAACGAAGGCTGAAGTGAAGGTGGCGCCTCTGTCAGAAACAATGTCATCCGGGAGACCGTGGGCTGAAAATACGCGTTCTAGGAACAAACGGACCGTATCCTGTGCATTGATGTTGTCGTAGGTGGGGACAAAGTGTGCCATCTTGGTGAATCGGTCCACAAAAACACAGATTGCCGTATAGCCGTTTGAGGGCGGGAGTTGGGTGATGAAATCCATCGATACTGAGGTCCAGGGGCGATCGGGTACAGGCAGGGGTTGTAAAAGTCCATAAGGCTTGTGAGTGGATGACTTTGTCCGTTGGCAGGTGTCACAACCGTTGATGTAATCCTTGATGTAACGCCACATGGAAGGCCAGTAAAAGGTTCGACTGACAAGGTCTGAGGTCTTGGTGATTCCAAAATGACCGGCGGTTGGGGCGTCGTGACATTCTTGAAGGATTTGTTTCTTGAGTTCGGGATCGTCGGGGACGCAGACAAGGCCATCCCGCAGGAGTAGCCCATCTTGAATTGAGTACTGGGCATTGTCCGAGTTCGACTTTGCGGTCTTGGCGAGTATTGGACCAAAGTATAGATCATCGGGGATTAGTGTCTTGATTTTTTCCTGGATCGCTGGCGTCTCTGGTTGCAGTGACCGGGCCTGGATGGTGTTCAGAATCTGGATCGGCGGTAGGAGGGTCATCTCGGTCTTGCCGTGCTGGGCCGCACCTCCCTCTCCAGGGTTGTCCCGCCGGGACAAAGCATCGGCAGCGGCATTCTGGGAGCCAGGGCGGTAATGGATGGTAAAGTTGTAGTCAGACAAGATTTCAGACCAGCGGACTTGACGGCGGCTCAATTGGCGCGTGGTGGTAAAGTACTCAAGATTTCTGTGGTCGGTGATGACTTCCGTGGTAGCGGGCGAGAATTCCAGGTAGTGTCGCCAATGTTTAAAGGCAGACACAATGGCAAGGAGTTCTTTGTCGTAGATCTGATAGTTGAGTTCAGCAGGCAATAGTTTTCGGGAGTAGTAAGCGATAGGATGTAGGCGTCCATCTTGGTCACGCTGACTGCAGACAGCGCCGAGGGCCTTGTCAGAAGCGTCAGTTTCAATGATGCAGGGGCGATCTGGTTGGAAATGCCGAAGGACGGGGCCAGACATGAAGCGTGACTTGAGCTCCGTGAAAGCGGCTTGTGCGATAGCGGTCCAGACAAAGTTAGTATTTTTCTTGAGTAACGCGGTGAGAGGCGCGGCGATATGGGAGTATTTCCGTACAAAACGACGGTAGAAGTTGGAGAAACCCAGAAAGCACTGGACATCCGAAACGGAAGAGGGAGTGGGCCAATCGCGAATGGCGGCAACCTTGGCGGGGTCCATAGAAATACCGTCAGTTCCGATCACAAAGCCGAGGAATTCGACTTTGTCCTTGTCGAACGAGCATTTCTCGAGTTTTAAGCATAGACCAGCGTCTTGGAGCTTGCTGAGAACTTTGCGGACATGCGCGGTATGTTCCTCAAGGGTGTCGGAGTAGATGAGAATGTCGTCAATGTATAGCACGACAAAGTCATCTAGGTAATCGCGGAGGACGTCGTTGGCGAAAGCTTGGAAAGTTCCGGGAGCGTTCATTAGTCCGAAGGGCATGACTGTATACTCGAAGTGGCCATAGCGGCAGCGGAATGCAGTCTTCCATTCGTCGCCCTCCTTGATGCGGAGAAGATTGTATGCTCCTCGCATGTCGAGCTTGGTGAAATACTTGGCTTTGCCTAGTCGGTCGAAAGTTTCGGAGATCAGTGGCAGAGGGCATCGATTGGGGACAGTCACCTTGTTGAGGCCTCGATAGTCGACACAGAGGCGGAGAGAACCGTCTTTCTTTTTAACAAAAAGGACGGGGGCGCCAGCTGGAGACTCGGATCGACGGATGAACCCTTTTGCAAGGTTTTCTTGAATATATTCGCGTAGAACTTGCAGTTCCGTTTGTGATAGGTTGTACACTGGTCCAAATGGCACGGTGGCTCCTTCGACCACAGGGATATTGTGATCATAGGGTCGATGTGGCGGTAGCTTGTCGGCTTGCATCTTGGAGAATACCTGAGCATATTCGGCATATTTCTCGGGCAGTTGGACTGTGGGTTTTGATTCAGGGATAGAGTTGTCGTTGGTGGTTGCGCTGGCGAGTTCTTCGATTCGGGAGACGTCGAGCATGTATCCGACTCCTTGATTGGTCTTGAGGATCTGACGGAGTTGTGTATTGCTAATAATGGAGATGTTGGTTGCTGATCGGTTCTTGGCGGATTTGGATAGTTGGTTGGATCCTGAGGTGTACTTGGTGGGAACCAAAGTGGATTTGGGTTTGGAAGGTGGCAGAAGGATTCGGTCTTGTTCCTGGAAGGAAGGGATGGATCGAGGCATTGTTGATTGTGCAAGGGGGGAAAGCTTGTCGAGTGTGTGCTGATGGAGGCATGGCATAGTAATGGTTCGTTTCTCCCAGTCGATATATGGGTTGTGTGAGCGGAGCCAGTCCATGCCAAGAATAATGGCATAATTGCCAAGTGCAATGAGTTGAAAAGTGTGTGTGGAAAAGTGTTGTGAGTGGGATTGCATAACCAATGTGGTGGCGTGATGAGAGGTATGTGTTGAACCATTGGCAAGAGAGATTTGTAATAAGTGTTGTGCTAGTGGAAGATTGTGCTGTTGTGCTAGATTTTGATGAATGAATGAGATGGTTGCTCCTGAGTCGATCATTGCATGGACTGGTAGTGAGGAGTTTTGGAAGTGAAGAGTAATTGGAATAGTAATAGGGGATAGCAGAGGATCATTTGGAGATTTGTTATACAGCTCGCCCAGACACACTCCAACTTTACTGTCTAGGCTGAATCTTTTTCCAATTGGAAAGAGATTGCATCGGGCTGGTCGCTAGTCTGTGTAGGCTGAAGGGCCGAGATCGAGGCTGTTGCCTTTGGGGCGTTCTTGAACGAGGGCTTTGCAGGTTTCTTGGGGCAGTCGTCAAGCCAATGATCTGCTGAACCACAGTAGGTGCACAGTCCTTCCTTTTGACGACGAAGACGCTCAGACGGTGGCAAAGGACCATGGCGAGCATGCGAGAGATCCATGTCCATCGAAGTGGTCGCGGGAGCTGAGGTAGCAGGGGTGGACGCGGTAGTTGGGGTGGATGAGGCTTGAGTGGTAGTAGAAGTGTGGGCAGTGGTGGAACGGGACGGAGTGCTGGAAGATTTGTTGCCGGAACGGGTCACTGCATAGCCGTACTGTCGGTTGTCGATGTCGATAGCCAATTGTGAAAACTCGGCAAAGGTAGGTGGCTCGGGGTAGTTTGCCATGGCTTCTTGAACAGACTCCTTCAGGCCGAGGCGGAACTGTGAAATCATTGCGCTATCATTCCATGCTGTATCCGCTGCAAGGTTGACGAAACGGTTTGTATAGTCGATGGCAGAACCGCGCTGTCTAAGTTGACGGAGTTGGGTTTCTGCTAGGACGTGAGCATTGGAGACTCCAAAGTTCTTACTCATAAGAGCAAAGAACTGATCCAGGTTAGAAATACATGCGGGTCTCTCCTCGACAGGCAACTTGAAGGACGGAACGTATCTCTGCATGTACTTGAACGCTGCAGTATCACCGAGGCGCGAGATAGCCAGCACAATGCGGTCGTGGTCGTTCGGATAGAGGGTCTCGTTTGCAACGAAGAAGAGTTCCAGCTGAGCCTGAAACCCTTTCCAATCTTCACGCTTGCCGGAGAAGACTGCGGGGGGTGCTACTTTTGGCCTCGAAGGGGAGCTATTGCTGGAGCGAGGTGTAGTTGATTGGAAGATGGCACTCACTGTGTTGGTGACATCGGTCTTGTGATCATAAAATAGTTTGCCTAGTTCTGCGCGAGTGATGGGTGGTAATTGTGACGTCATCTTCTGGACGTTGGATTCGAGGCTGAGTAATCGAGGGTTGAGGTTGACGGTCAGGCTTGTGAAGAAATCTTCGTTCGAAAGAATGAAGTCCAGCATATCACGGTACTTCTGAACAGTCTCCTCGAGTTCGGTGACTTTGGCTTGCAAGGGAGTGACCGTCTGAACTATTTGTTCAAGTGTGGCTACTCGGTCCATCAGTGCTTGGAAGCATGCGTTGGCTGTAAGGATCTCACTATCGGGTAGCATTGTAGTTGATACGGAAAGTGAAGAGTTGTTGTAGTTTCTGAGGGTTGTGGGTTGTGTACGGAAGATGGTAGTAAAAGAGGAAAGAACTTGAAGAAGATAGGGTTTGGTTTTGTTGTGGAAAAGGCTTTTTTTTTTTTTTTTTTTTTTTTTTTGAGCGCTGAAGTATATCAATAGAAAACAGACAAAGTTTGATCCAAGGTTCTTTAGGTGTATGACTTGGTATTGTCAAGAAAGCAGACCAAGCAATAGAATGAAGTAGATAAAGAGAACCTTGATCAAGGACTAAGAAATGAGTATAAGGAATAGGTTAAAGAGTATGTTGTATTGGCGATACCAAGTAAAGAGCTATAGATTTGCTATCTAAGGCCCTTTTATACTCGTTAGGGCGAAGTCACAAGAGCAAGCTCTTGTCTCGTGACAACCTCCAGTGTTGGTTGATGGGTGCACAGGCCAGAGGGAATTCAGGAACGAAGAATGTTAATTACGGGCGATATCATTTGCGTGAGACATCAATAGTCTGCCGATCCAGGAAAAAAGCAAATCATCAGTTCGAAAACAGAGGAATCTTGCACCAGTACTCGCCGCTACTAATGCATCCCGATATCCGATATGACCCTAATGGTGGTTACCGACAAGGACATGGGCGCATCGAAGTCTAAGCCAAAGTCATTTTTTTCGCCACATACGATAGTGTCCTACTTCATGCGAGCCATGATTGGTGTAAACACAAATGGGTTGCGATGGGATGGATGAAAAGAAATAAAAGGTGCTCATGGTCGCACAAGCACAAAAAAAGAAAAATAAATGGAACACACAGAAACAAAGAATTCTCCCGTGAGATTCTATTGCCCATCCATGTGTTCGCTCTTTCTCGGGTGGGAAGGAAGGAAAAACGCACGTTTTCTCTTTTTTTTCTCTCTCTCTCTCTCTCTCTCTGACTCTCTCATCCGCCCCACACCGCCTTCGTCATCTTTTTTTCCTTTTCTTCCTTTCTACTTCCATCTCTCAGCTCTCATCTCCCGTCCTTCATCTTTCACTCATTCATCTACCCTCTTTACATTCCAACACCATGGAGATCAACCCCGCCGTCACTTTTGTCCATGAGCGAAGTGTCATGCACGCCAAGCGACCCAAAGTCCTCATCGTCGGAGCCGGTCTCGGAGGACTCGCTCTTGGCATGATTCTTGAAAAGTCAGACACCCCTTATGAAATCTTTGAACGTGCCCCCGAAGTCAAGCCCCTAGGTAAAAAATTCAACACATGCCCACCTCTCCCCATTGTGTTATTGCTTTGTTACGAAATGAGTTCAGTACCCTAGCATGACAAATTCTCTCCTAGCTGCCACACAGGTTCAGCTATTTCTTTGACGAGTACCTCCGCCCCCCTTTTCAAGCAGTTGGGTCTTTGGGACGAGTTACTGTCACTCAGTAAAGAGCTGGATGCTATTCAGGTTGTCACCCACCCTGGATTGGAAACAGCTTTCATTATTCCCGCTGTCGAGAACGCAGCCAAGAGGTGAGTAGCAACCCCTTGGTGTTTTGGTGTCAACGCGATGCCTTATTTTTGTTTGTATCCGCATCATCGTGTCACCTCCCGCAAACGCCTTTGGAACTGATGTATGCTAAATTGCCTATGTACTACGAGTGTAGATACGGAGCAGAAGCTCGACTCCTCCCTCGTCCCATTTTGTACGACCTCATGTTGCGACAGATTCCGAAAGAGCGCATTCATCTCGGAAAGAAGATTCTCTCAACTCAGCAGGGAGGCAACAGCGTTTTGATTCGGTGTACCGACAGGTCCGAGTACGAGGGCGATATCCTTGTCGGAGCAGATGGAGCCTACAGTGCTGTGCGCCAGAACCTTTATGCTCAGCTCAAAATGGATAACAAGCTGCCGGCTTCAGACGCTCTCCCCTTGCCATTCACCAATGTCTGCCTGGTTGGTCAAACTAGACCATTGACACTGGAAGAGTTCCCGGATCTTGCAAAGGCGAAGAGTCAATTCAAGAACATTCTTTCCAAGGACAAGCCCTATGCCTGGATTACATTCACAACCGAGCAATCGTCAATTTGCTATCTCTGCATTCAGTTCCTCGATTCCGAATCAAGTAAGGACAACGACGCCTTCAAGAACTCGGAATGGGGACCTGAGGCAGCCCAGGCGATGTGTAATGAGGTCAAAGACTTCCCCATTGTCAGCGGCGGAGAGAAGCAACTCACTCTCGGAGACTTGTTTAATTGGTCGTCCAAGGACCTTATTTCCAAGGTGATGCTTGAAGAAAAAATCTTCAAGACCTGGGGTCATTGCCGCACCGTTCTCATGGGCGATGGTATGTCTTCGCAAGCATGGGTTCTTTCACTTGTTGGTATGGTCGAGTGGAAATGAACTTTACTAACATCACCCTTATCTTATGTTTCGACCATGCTTTTTTCCCCTCGTCAACCAGCTTGCCACAAAGTATGACGTGTAGTTCCCAAATATCTTGTATGACTTTCAATTCCGACCCCATCCCACTGACTTCATCGTGCAACTCACACATCATGTTTTTACCCTCCCTCCTTTTCTCTCTTCCTGACACGATAGTTAAACCCCTCAGGTGGAGAAGGAGGCAACAGCGCCTTCCATGACGCCATCACCCTCGCCAACTACATCCACGCCCTCCCGGACCACCCCATCGCAGAAGAAATTGAAGACGCCTTCAAGCTCTACAAGAAGGAGCGCATCTCCTGGGTCGAGGACGCTTTCAGCGCCAGCCAGGCCTTCAGGAACATGGTCGACGCTGTATGTCATTTTTTTTCTTTCTTTCGGAAGTTGCTGCCCCACACATGCTCTACTTTTTTCAAGATGACAAGGTCTAAATCAGGTAACAACATGACCACCAATTAACCACTTTTTTTTTTTTTTTACTTTTTCTCGAATATGGATACGTCGATAATATAGGGAGCAAAGGCAACGATTACTCGGTTCATGTTGAAGAAAATGCCCAAATGGGTCGGCGGAATCATTGAAAGAAAAATCCTTAGCAACCGGCCCCAGATTTACTTCTTACCCCGCGACGAAACACCCGTCATAATGCCTCCCGCTCCTCAAGCCAGTTTGCATTTGAAGCGTCCCGAGTCGAAGAAGAAGCCTCAGCTGCAAGAGGAGAAGATTCAGACTCCGGAGGCAGTGGTGGCCGCTGATGATGCGGAGCAAATTCCTCAACCTGTTTGAGGGTGTGAGAGAAGTGGGAGTTCGGAGAGGAGGGTTAGTTGATAGGTCGTAGGTGCGAGAGTTGATCACATACCATAATAATATCATTGCTATTGCTTACTTTTATTTACGAAGCCCGAGCATGTATTGATTTTTTTTTTTTTTTTTTTTAATTGAGAACAGTCCCAGTGGTGCAACAAGCCGCCAGGAAGAGTTTTTTTTATTTCTGAAGGCGATGCTAGAGAAAGAAATTTGTAGGGGTAGCGGCAAGACTTTGATTTTTGAGGGAAGACCTTGTGCTGTGTAGTGTTTCTTAAGAACATAGTGCATTCGCATTCGCATTCGCATTCGCAACATGTAAAATCAATGGAAACCCCTTTATTCGCATTCGCATTTGAGAAACACTAGTGCTGTGGAAGAGTGAGGAGCCCTCAACTCCTTGGTGAGAGTAAGTTGAAGAGATCATGCGCAAAGTGTAACGCTTTCCCAAGACTCGAACCCAGGACCTCAAGATTGTAAAGGGAGTATTGATTGTGAAAGAGTCGGCTTGTCTATTAGCAGGGCAGTAAAGTGATAAGGGTTGGAAGCACGGCAGGAATAGTGAATCCTAGAGCAAGAAATTGATCAAACTGCAGCGACGTTAAATTAATCGTCGTTCAGAAAACAGGGATGATCAGATAAGCAAAACAAAAATGGGCAACCAAGTAGCTGATGGGTAAACGTACTTCACGTATGAAGAACAGGAAAAGGGAGAACGAACATAAGGGTATGCGCAAAAAAAAATAAAGTGCCGACGTTTTTTTATATTGATGCAGATGTGAGAGGGGAAAAGGTTAATCAAGCTACCCCCCCCCCCCAAAAAAAAAATAATAATAATAATAATAATATATAATAATAAATAATAATAAAGGATTTTGATTTCTAGTGGGTTGAGCCTCTATGCGCGTATCTGTGTTGAATGGGTCGGCTGCAGGTTCTATCACTCTTAACGTCACCCCCTCAAATTCTTAACGTCACCCCCTCACTCAAATCATGGATAACTGGCTTGTGGCAGCCAAGCGTTCATAGCGACGTTGCCTTTTAACCCTTCGATGTCGGCTCTTTCTCTCCTCCTTCATTATCATTCGAGGTCGCGTCGTCGATGCTTTGTTCCCTACCACTACCGTGGTGTAATGTTTTGTTATTAAGGGGATTGGTTTCAGAATTTTGGCTTGATGCCCTACGATCGAGATTCTCATGTGTTGAAAGTTTGTCACTTGAAACTCATGCACACGTATCCACGTATCCACGTATCGAGCATTTCTTTTTATTCTGGAAGGGTATCAGGCATAGTAACATCCAGGGTCTATTTTTTCTAGGGGTCTTAGGGATTTTGGTGGGGGTGGAAGTCGTCCTCTCGATCAATCTCACGGCGTCAGCCAATGCTGTTCGATCATTGTAGCCGAGGGCAACAGGGGGCTGACAACGGCGCTCAGTCTCCTGATGCAGGCGAGCTGCTAACTCAAGAAAACTGATAATCGCCGCCCTCATCTTGCCGCCAAAGTCGTCCTTGTTCAACGGGATGATGAACAGATCAAATTGCTGAAGCCGGAATGCACCTTGAAAATCCATGCGTAACAGCTTGGTCTCATTCTTGAACGATACAGATCCAAAAACGGCCAGACCACGATGAGGAACCGCCAGTCTACTTATCGACCCGACATGTTCAATCCATGCATCCCGCATAGCCTTTGCCAGTTTGAACTCATCCTGTCGGCGCTTCTCACTCTTGGGGCGATGAACAGAGGCTGCCTCAGCTAGAAACAGCTGTTGATTGTTGTGAACAGCAACTGCATCTGCATACTGCCCAATCTCCTTCGCATCCACGAAATGATCCTTGTCTTGGTTTTTCCTGCCCTCGACCGCTGTAATAAGAACTTCGAGGTAGCATGTTTGAATCCCGTACATTGATAATGGTGTCTGCATGAAAGTCCACGTCAATCCAGCGAATCCTTCTCGTTCGTTGATGTTTTCCGGTATGTCGTCCTGAAACTGGAAGTATTGCCAGCTACAACAATAAGATTAGTTAGATAGCAATAAATGAAAATAATACAGCGCCAATGATTGCAATGAATATGACATCTACTTACTACGCCATGATTACAACAAAAAGATACGCCGCAATGGGATCACTCATGCTTTCAGAGCGAATGGCGCGCGCCACTTCATCATAACTGTTCGACACAAAAACGCGATCGCAGATAGGAAGTAGCGTCGGCCAATGCTTGGGGCGGGGTTCCACACGTCTGACAATGGAAAGCAACGTCGAATCCAACGTTTGACAAAAAGGAGACTCCTGCGTCAAATCAGCAATGCCATCGCGTGCCAACAAGAATGGACATTGATTTCCAGCACGAAATTTACGGAATTTCTGAATCATATCGGTGTCGTTAACGTTCCAGTTTATCTCCTGTCCTAGAGTTGCAAAGTGGTCCGATCCAAGCGGATAGCCTATTTTAAAATTTGAATCATTAGTTGATATAATGGATTGCTTAACAATTCATGAATTTACAAAAATTGTGAGTTTTGTATACCTGGATCATCCATCTTTGCTTCATCCCTTGCGATGCGCTTTGGCGTTAAATTCGAATTCATGTCTTGTTCCGCACTTCGCTTTCCTATTTTACACAGTCAACTTCAGCTACATCAGAGACATACAATTATCGTCAAAGCATAGAGCCTCATGCACTATCACCCTTATCTTACCAGCTCTTTCACCTCTACGTTGTTGATGGGCAACAGGTGGCGATCCTGGACTACCGCATTCTCCATCTTGCAACACATCATCTGGCAAGAATCCCGTCCCAACAATTGCTTGAGCGGAGTAGGTTTCCTAATGAAGGATGTTTATTCAATCGATCAGTCAATTCCAATCGAGACATTATGAGGGTATAACGAAAACAAGAAAGTAGCAGCGCTCTTACTGTAGGGACCAAACGATTCATTCCTGACCGAATCAGATGTGAACCCTTGATAACTCCAGCTACTTCTAGCTTAGTCTGTTGCCGGTTTACGACGGTTTGTAAAGATGACTTGTCCTCCGCAAGGGCAGTCGTCAACCATGTTTTAAATTCTTTCGTCTTCAACACATAACAAATCCATGTTAGCTACCATGTCCTTAGAATAAAAATACAAACTCTTTCGACAATCGTGTGGGTATCTACAAACCTTCACTTCCGCCGCTTGTTTCGTAAATCCTTCCTGATTGAGTGATACCAACAATGCATCATATGCAGCGCTCTTGCTTTGAAGATCGAATCTTGCGATGAACTGAGTTGCGAGGGTCTTGAGATCCGTCATCAAGACGTTGTATCTGATGAATTTACGCCAGTCGGCATGATCCTGCTCTTTGGATTCTTGTTCCATAGCTTGTTTTTCCATTGTAACAAGTAACTTCAGACGTGGAGACCCTACAGAACTCATTTGCAATGAAGCACATGTAAGATAAAATAAAAATTTAAAAATATGTTAATCAATTTTGTTCCAATTGAAAACTTGCAAATAAAAGATAATATGATCGAGCTCAGCCTCCAATGGTAACCTTGCTGGCCAGAGGCTTTACTCGAGTCGACTACGAGCGCAAGGAGACAGACCCTTCACAAGATCAAAGGCGCTGCAAACCATCGATGTCGGACTAACTGCTTTCCATACATGGAGTGAAGGACAATGGATCCGCGTGACGCTTTGCACGGGATCACCCCGAACGCCCATTGTCCATCAGCAGGAAGCCTTCCATTAGTTTGCATCAACTGTATACTGACCGACAGACACAAACGTCACTCTCCTATTACCTTGGACACTTTCTGCAGAGAGAGAGAGAGAGAGAGAGAGAGAGAGAGAGAGAGAGAGAGAGAGAGAGAGAGAGAGAGAGAGAGAGAGAGAGAGAGAGAGAGAGAGAGAGAGAGAGAGAGAGAGAGAGAGAGAGAGAGAGAGAGAGAGAGTGTGTGTGTGTGTGTGTAAGAAGTAAGAAGTAAGAAGAGGGAAAAAGCGATAAACAAAGAAAGGTATAAAGAGAAGGGTTGATGGACAACAAAGAGGAAGAGAATGATTGTGGCGGGTGACGAAAAGAGGGGTATAGATGTAGTGATGAAACAGGCGTGAGAGTGAGGATGAGGTGAACAGATGAAAGGCGTGGGAGTGGTGGAAGGCGCAAAAAAAAACGCAAGTAGGTGACGTCACTATAATGTATTTCCTTGCCGTATAGGAAATGACTGATTATTTTGCTCGCACGCGCTTTTTCCTTTGTCTCTCGCTTCACGATTGTGTGGATTGATAGGTCTGTCCTATTTGCATGCTTCCCTGCATATTAAAAAAAATGCCTTTTCGCCTGTCCTTATTCCTTCACGAATTTTGCGCCCCTTCCCTTCTTCAATACTCGTCAAGCAGACCAATGAGGCTATGCACAATCAACCGCCGCAATTTGGGTTTTTTTTGAGTTGTTTACGCCATAAAAAAAATAGAGAGCCTTCCTTTCTTTCTTTTTTTTTTTTGGCGGAAAATACATAGAGGAAGGCAAGGAATGCTTTTTTTCCCAGGCGACGGCGGAGAGGGAGGAAAGTTGTATTTTTTTGTGGGAAAATATGACCACACAAAATAAACGGTTTGAACCGTACAATTGTGTGTTCGACATTTACAAGGGCTTCGGTACACTAAAAACGAAAATGAATCTGAATCGTCCTCAAGCAAACAATGCCATTGCAGTTTTCGAAATGAAAAGTATTATTTGTACAATAAAATAAAGAGAACATTATGTGCAAAAGAGAAAAGAAATAACTCTTTGTTTTTTATGCCTGCTTGGTCAAGCTCATCTCGGCCTGCTTGGCCAAGCGAGCAGCCTCGTTGATGGAAGTACGAAGCTTGCGAGGGGTGTAGTAGTACGAGGTCAAGCAGTACAAGAAGAATCCAAAGAGACCAATACCAGAGTAGGCCCATCCCTTGGTACCGCTCGACAAGCCAGCATCGGCAAAGACAGGCTCAAGGATCATGATCAGAATAGAACCGAGCGAGGAGGCCAACAACCAGAAGGATGTCGAAACAGCACGGAATTGACGACCAGCCTCGATGTAGGTGAATTGGACACCGGTGGGGGAGAAGAAAGCCTCGCCGAGGGAGAGCACGAACCATTGAGGAAATTGCAACCAGGCAGAGTAGCACTCTTTACAGTACTTGCCGTCGTACTTTGTAGAATCCTCCATCTTGCGACCAGAGGAGAGGTAGGCTTTCTCAACCATGGGGGCCAGGCCGGCGGAGAGGGCAAAGGAGACGACGACCAGGAAGAAACCGAGAGCCATACGACGCTGAGGGCTAAAGTTCCAACCGCGACGGTAGCAGAAGGGGTAGACAATGTAGGCCAGGATGGGGACGAGGATGACCAAGAGCATTGTGTTGATGTTACTGAAGGAGGTCATTTGGACGTAGGTCTTGGCGGGGTCATTGCCTCCAAACAAGGCACCGTTCATGAGGTAGTACTGGTTGGACCATTCGTTTGAGTTTTGGTTGTACAACATTTTGCAGAAAGAGAAGGGGATGACAACAGGGACCAAGACGAGGCCGAAGTCGCGGACCTCCTCAAGGAAGACACCACCATACTCCTCCTCGGCAAAGTTGAGCCAGTGACCCTTGGCAGCGCGCTCTTCAGGGGTGGCGGTACGGTGACGACGGGCAGCGAGGATCGTAGCCTTGATAGCCTTGAGGGGTAAGAATTCGCCCAGTGGGGGGACGATACGGTAGAATCTGTGTCCGGCAGCAAAGACGGCAAAGGACAAGGCAAAGACAATAGTAGGAAGCAAGAATGCGCCAGCAAAGCAGGTCTCTTGTCCGTAGCAAGGCATGTCGGCAATGAGGGGAACGGTGAACTGGGTCAAAAGACCTCCGACGTTGATGGAGACGTAGAAGATGTTGAAGAAGAGATCCTTGCCGGCCTCCTGCGAGGGGAGGTACTGGTCACCACCGTGGGAAGAAACGCATGGCTTGATACCACCGGTACCGAGAGCAATGATGAGCATGGGGAGGAAGGTCAAGAAGTTGGAGACCTTACCGACGGGTCCGATCAAGTTGGGGATGGCGAAGACCGTAACCATGATCATACCGACGAGGTAGACAGCAGAGAAGGAGATAATGGTCCACCTATAGGAGGGTACAGCCATCGAGAAGGAGAGGCGGTTCGGAGGTTAGGTATCTGTAAGGGGTAAAACTTCAATGCTTCTCACAGCCTACAAGTCAAACTACAACCCACGACAAAAAAGAGTAAGCCGCCGTCGCTACTACGCTCACCATTTGCCAAGAAAAGAATCCGACAAGGCAGCGCCCAGCAAGGGGAAGAAATACGCCAACATCGTAAAAGCAGTCGAATAAACCTTGGCCTGAACCTTGTCCATTCCTGTAATCAGACGGAAGTACTTGTTCAAGTTGGGTTGGACTCCATAGTAACAGAAGCGCTCACCAAACTCATTGGGCAAAATGAAATAACAGGCCATGGGCATCTTGTTGGGGTTGGCCACCAGCTTGGCGTCGAGCTCGACATTAAGACGGGCTTCGAGTTCGAGGAGTTCGCGCTCATGGTCGGTCAAGAGATCCAAAGCGGTGACCTCGATCTTTTCGTCGCTTATGGCGATCTCTGCGACATCGATGTTGCGCTTCTCGGCCATGTGTGTTAAATATGTGAGTGAGTGTGCGAAAGAGGGGTGGTGGATGAGTGGATGGGAGAGAAGGAGTGAAGGAGAAAAGGAGAGAAAGAAGAGAGGTGAAGGAGATGAGAGGAAAAGAGTTTACAACTGAGGAGCCAGATTTTTGGAAGGTGGGAGAGTTGCCTACTTATACTCTTTTCCTTTCTTTCTTTGTAAGTGAAAAAAAGAATGAAGAGAGAGAACCAGGGACTATCATCAATCGCCGAATGGCCCCCTCGACTCAATAACAGCACAAACAAAAAAGGGGATCGTTGTCTTTCCCCTTCTCTCCCACACGAGAAAGGAAAGAAAACGAATAGCCCATAAGGTTGAACCAGTATAAACATACTTACTTTCTTGGCGTATGTTTGTGTCTATGTGAACAAGAGTACACAATCAAAACAAAGCTCGTCCATTCGTCTTGAACACTTTTTACGTTTTCTCGGTATTTTGTGGCGTCGTTTCAAAAAACCCAAGACAAACAAACAAGCGCATGGGATAGCATCTGATGCTTATTTAGGTTGGAAACATAAAAGAAAATGAAGGTTTGCTCCTTAGTACCAGAGTCTATTCCGACCACACGGAACACTCTCATGCACAAGAGAGAAAAGAAAAAAGATAGAACAGACGGAACATTCCCGTTCGTGCATTTCTCCTTGGCCTTTTGTTGATATGGTAGACAAGGGAGGGGGGGGGTGTTTTGCTTGACTAAAATGGCATCACGGCGACCTGTACTCGAACACTTTGTTTTTGTTTATGTTTTTGTTTATGTTTTTGTTTCGACCATGCTGTTACAAAAAGATGTGGTGGCTAGGCAGTGGCGGCGATGCCTTATGTTAGCAGTCATATTCTTTAGTAGACATAGTATTAGTAGTGCGCCGAGCCCTCTTGTCTGCTCTTTGTCCTTTTACACATCACTTCTTGGACGAGAGCAGTATTGTCAAGAGTTTCGCTAGCGCGCTGCGGTGTATCGTTTCGTGTGATTCTTTTAGGACGCTATTATCACCACCCCCCCCTCCAACCTACAACCCTCCCCAGTACCAATTGAGGACTTCACAGCGGTCCTACAACTCTGGCCGTCGACCCTCTCCCCTGAGTAACAACGATAGTGCTTCTCAAAGATCTTGGGGGACGACCAATTGCCTTGGACCATGATGTCAGGAATGGGGACTCCAGCCATAGCCGCGAGAGTGGAGCCGAGGGCGCGAAGCTTGGGAGGTCTGGTACCCTTGGGGACGAGCAGTCGAGAGATTGTGTTCATATAGACGGAAATGGTGGTGGATACAACCTGTTCGGTAAGCTTCCTGGAGTTGCGAAGTACTACCGCACGAGGAGCGCCTCTGTCTTGATTCACTCATGGGTCACATTTTCCGTCAAAGGGGCTCATTCAGTTTGGTGGACTCAAAGGACATGCGACCACTTTGCTACACCCTCAACCGCAGTTTCAGCCTTCCATCGGCCGAAAGGCTTCAAGGCATGATGGACAACAAAGTGAGAAGTTACAGGATCCACCTCAAGAGTTATCTGAACCAAAATGTAACGTATGGGTCTATCACTGCCGACGGGTGGACAAGCCGAGATCAACGAAAATTCGTTGGTGTCACCTACCACTTTACGACGCCCAATTTCAAAATGGCATCTGTTGTCATTGGCATGGAACGGACATATGGCCAGCAATCAGCCGAGTCGGTTTTAGAGACCATCCGTAAGTTGAACGATGCGTAATGCCTAGCTAAGATTTCTTTGAATGTAACGTATGCGCGATCTAACTCCAGCTATATTTTTTTAATAGGATCGGTTATCCGATTGTGGGATTTGGAAGGAAGGATCATTGGGGCCACCATGGACCAAGGACCAAATTACAAGAAGGCGATGTCCATGTTTGAGGACATATCCGAGGTGAACTGGATCGCCTGCTCTTCACACAAAATCCAACTTTGTATCAACAAGGCCCTGGACAAAACTCCTGACGCCCAAGCATTGATCGACAGATGCCACAAAATATCGACGTTTTATCGGGGCGGTGGAACTTCGACTGATCTGCTGGCGAAGCACCAGCGCCGGCTTTACGACAAGTCATTCAAGTTGTTGTCGATGAACGTTACCCGTTGGAACTCCCGCTACACGATGGCAGCGAGGGTCCTCAGAGTCTCAGGTGCTATTGTTGAGTGCCACAGGGAGATGGAGAGTACGAATCATCTGAAGGGAGCTACGGGAAAGGCCACCTTGGATTCCCTTCTTTTGACCGAGGACCACGTCGACACCTTGCAGGAAATTATCGATTTCTTGGAGCCAGCTGCCGATTTCACACACTGGGCAGGCAATCTCGCGAGCCCGACCATCTCCTTGATATATCCAAGAGTTCACTCGATGCTCCCACCCGCGGAAACGTTTGCAACCAAAGCTGTCCGGGACCTCCACGCCAATATGTCCAAGTTCATCGAGGTTTCATGGCCGCTTGAATCGATGCCCAAAGCTATGCTTCTTGCCGTCTTCCTCAATCCAGCGATTGCGTCGGATTCGTTATTCAGGACGAGAACTTATTGCGATGGCAAAACCCTCATCGCCAAGTCCAAGGAGATCGCAACCGAAGTCGTATCTGAGTTCCTGGAGACGGAGCACAAAGCCAAGATAGAGAGGGCCAAGTTGGAGGCAAGCAAGGAGGCGGAGGCAAACAGGCAAGAGGAGGCCGGCGATGAGGACCAATTGCCATGCGATGACACACTCTCCCCGGGTACTGCATTGGAGGCCCTCTATAGCAAGAGCTATTTCGACGTTCTGGCAAAGATGCTTGTTGACGCGTACGGTGTTCTGGTCGTTGGGATGTCTAGGCAGTTTGAGAAGTACAGGGCTCGCCCTCAGGACTTCTGGTCTAAGTACAGGTACCACTTTGTTCTAGGCACATTAGGCCGTGTAGCAAGGACCTATCTGACCATCCAGGCGACATCTACCGAACCTGAACGACTTTTTAGCAAAGCTGGCCTCATCCTCGGTGACATGGATACTGCCCTTTCCGATCAAAATCTCAAAAATATTATTTTTCTCCATAGTTTTGACCGACTTGAGTCCTTGGGAATCAAGGTTCATTGATGTCCACATTAAGTACAGGTTTAAAAAAGGCAAGATAATAAAAAAAAGGTAGTAAAAACTTGGCTGTCATTGTAATATGAAAGGAGCAGAGCAAAGCAAGAGGGACAAGATTAAGAACAAGGAGAAGGACAACAGGAGACAAATGATGACTAGGGACAAGAGGGGGGGGCAAGAAAGGGTGATGTTTATACAGAGAGCGGAGGTATTTATATGTCTATGCTGCAAGGAGTGGTGGCGAAAGATAGAAGCGCACTGAGGGTTTGGTAGACTAAGTGGAGGCGAAGCAGAGGACAGTCTATGAACCTGTCACAGTCATCTAGAACCTTTCAGGAGGCATTTGTAGATTCGATGGTCTAAATTGTCTTGAGCCTCCGGATCCTGCGAGGGGACCATAAGAATAGCCATGACACAAAACTCAGGCATAGGAGTATGGCCTGGTTTGCACGCCTAGTTATCCAAACCGAACTTCAAATGTGACATCAGCTCCTTGATCTATGATCATGAAAACCTGATGGGCAAATAAGAATGAGCCGTGAGAAGAGGGAAGGAAAGAGAACGTGAGAATGTAATTTATGTATTTTGTCCGTTGGGAGACCTAAAAATGGCTGTACGATCCGGTTTTTGCTGGTTCTCACTTCGGTTTGTGTGGTATGTCCATTCGGTTTTGGGCGGTTTCTCCTCGGGGTGTGCGGTTTCCTCGCTGGTTCTGTGCGGGTTCTTTTTCGGTTTGCGGAGAGCCCATTCTGCAAAACGCACAAGCGGATTTTAAACCGGTGCGCCAAGGTATTCAACAAAATCGCGCCCTTTGTGGACCAGCCCAGAGCCCTGCCGCAAGGTTTTCAAATGCGAGATCGTTTGAAAAAATGTGTTGAAATGCCCTTAATAACTCCGCCGAACGCCAAAAAAAAAAAAAAAAAAAAAAAAAAAAAAGAGAAAAAAAAGAGAATAAAAGAGAGAGGAGATGTTGTTCTTTCGAACAAATCTATAGAACAATGGGCTTAATCTCAGCAGATCGTAGCAACAAGGCTACTCTACTGCTTACAATACCCCGTTCAATTAAAATCGTCTGCGATGGATTATCTCTTCCAATATTTGAAATTAACATTAGCAGGAACCTCACAAAGCCTTTCCGCTCTGGATAGCGTTGCCGAATGTAATGACGGCTAAAGCCTATTATTCGACAACGCCAGGGACTCTAGATGTGTGTATCTTTCTTTTATTATTAGCCGTGACTTCCGAAAAAAAAAAAAAAAAATGAAAATGAAAAATGAAAACAAAATAAAGGGGACTCTAGGTGATCTGTTGATCTCTATCTACTTGCTAGAAAAGGGCGGGTCGGGTGGGACATCTAGAGTCCCTGGCGTTGTCGAATAATAGGCTTTAGCCGTCATTACATTCGGCAACGCTATCCATTATTCTTCCTTGCCAGGGACTCTATCTGTGGGTTCAGAGTTGAGGAAATATGGCTGCGGCGAAGTTGCTTGTTAGAGATCGCAAGATCCTGTAGCACACTTCAACAATGGCTGGGGATGACCGACGGCCGTGTGTGTCAACGTCGTCCGGCGGGATCTCCTTCTTTAGCGTGGTGGTAGTGCTCAAACATCCGGGTGCTCCCTTCTCTACTGCTTGTTGCCGTCGACGTTCCAGGCCGAGAGCGACCACATTGTATTCCTCTCGAGGATGTGTGGACTGTTCCCCGGAGCTGGTAAGACTTGGTTCCTCGGGATCCGTAGAGGCTTGTCGACCGATATGGCTGTGATCATAGGATACCAGAGCGCGCTCGTCCAGAATGGAGTGATGACCGTTGCCTTGACCTTGTCCTGCTTGATCTTCTGGAGGACCTTGGTGATTAGCGACCACGGTGGACACGCATAAACTCTGTTCATGTTGGACCAGTTGCTGTTGAACGCGTCCTGGCCCCAGGCGGATTCCTCCCGCTTCCATGAGATGTATCGAGGAACTTTGGCGTTCGTTGCTGTTGCAAATAGGTCGATGTGGTGGTGACCCCATGTCGACTCGAGGGTTTGGAAGAATGACTTGTCGATCGACCACTCCAGCTGCGTCGTCATCCTCCTGGACGGTGCATCTGCTGGATTGAACTGTGAGGGAACGTATGTCGTCTTGAGTCGTGTGCCAGTCGCCATACAGTGGTTTCATATCCTGGTCGTCAGGTCGAGTAGTGGTCGAGACCTCGTCCCGCCGAATTTGTTGATCTGAGCAATGGTTGTCATGTTGTCGCAAATAACATGAATGGTCTTCCCGATCGTTTCTGGAAGGTGGACCAAGTGCCAGATGACCCGCAGCTCCTTCCAATTGATGTGGTGAGGTTGTTCCGATGCGCTCCATGTCCTGGACCTCTCCTTGTCCTCGATCACAATCCCCCATGCATCCTCCGAGGCATCGGTGTATGCGTCGACTTCCGTCCTCTGAGGCAAGAATCCTTGACCGTTCCACTCCGAAAGATGAGATCGCCACCAGCTGAGATTCTCCAGTGCCGCCGTATCCAATGTGACCGGGTCCGTCCACTTGCATTTCTTGGCCAGAGCTGCATTCTGAACCTGAATCAGATTCCTCGTCCTCAGTCGAGCCGGAAAGACCGCCACCGTCATCGCGATCGCCTTCCCGATAAATGCCGCCAGCCGCCGAAGTTGAACCGTTCCTGCTCTGATCAGCTTCTCCGCTTCCCTGCGCAGGTCGCGGACTTTTGGCCTTGGAACCGACAGTGACATGTTGCCGGTGTTGATCCTGAACCCAAGATGGTCGATACATTGGGTAGGATCCTTTTCCAGCTGTTCCCGAACTAGACGAGTATGCTCCTTGGCCTCCTCCTTGGTCCTGGCTGCAATGAGGATGTCGTCGAGATATGCCGAGATCCTGATCCCCTTCTCCCTCGCCCACTTGAGAATCGGACGGACGATTTTTGTGAATACGAAGGGGGAAAGTGAAAGTCCGAAAGGCAGAGTTCGGAACTCGTATAATGCCGCTCCCCATCTGAATCGGAGGTACTTGCGGGATGCTGGATGGACTGCCACATGTAGGAACGCATCGCTGAGGTCGATACTCGTAAGCCAGTCGCCTGGTTTGAGCATCCTGCAAATGTTGGTAAGGGTTTCCATCTTGAACTTGGGTGCTGTCAAGAATTGGTTGAGTGGACGTAGGTTCAACACTGGGCGTAGGTCTCCCGTCTTCTTGGGGATAGTGAAGATACGACTGTAAAATCCCTTCCCGCTGCAACCTTCGATAGCCTTTTTCCGTAATAAAGTACGGACCTCTTCGTCGATAGCCGTCCGTTCCTCCGGCGAATTGAACGGATCGTGTAGCGGTGGTAGGCGCAGTGGTGGAGGTCGGTCGAAAATGATGCTGTAGCCCGACCTGATGATGTTGTTGACCCAGGTCGAATCCGTCATCTCTCTCCATGCCTCCTGGAACTGGAGAAGTCGTCCTCCTACTAATCCGACTCCTCCCCGTCGTTTCCCTGGTCTGGTTGCTTCCTGCCTTGACTGCCACCAGACTTGTACCGAGGCTTGCTACCATACTTGCCTCCGTCCGACTTGTAACCCGACTTGCCGTTGTCGGACCTATATCCTGACTTGTCCTTGGGTTGCGACTTTCCCGACTGCTGGTCCTTGGGAGTGTCGTCTGTTGCTGACTTGTCTTTGATAGACTTGTTGTCAGGCTTCTTGGTCTTGTCCTTTGGAGGTTCGTATTTCTTGTATGTCTTTCGAACCAGATCAGCGGCTGCTTTTTTGGCTGCCAGTGATTCCAAAGTGAAAAGGGATTCCTCCTTGTCGTTTCCATGCTTAATACCGAGTTCGTCGAGGTAAAGGTTCTCTCGCATTCGACTGATCCTGGAAGCGTCGTGGGATGCTGAGATACGTACGGTGTTGAGGAAACCGAGCGTACGTTTGCCGTGAGCCGAGTCGGATTCCTTATTTTTGATGATCTCATGGGCGAGAGTGTCGTAGAACCGGGTTGTGTGTGCCAAATATACTTGGATTGTTGCCAAATCACGTTCGTGTCGCTTGGCTGCATCCGTGAGGGACACTTCGGAGTGTTGCAAAACTGGGGGAGGCTTGTAATCCATACCCTCGGTGTAATGGTAGTCGTTCCAATCGAAAACGTCATGGTTCTTGGGAAGCTCGGAATCGAAGAACTTGGGTTCCCCGATGGCTGGATAGATGTTGAGGAGTTCCTCGTAGAGCTTGAGAGTGGTTGCTCGGGGCTTGCAGACCACTTTGCCGTCCTGTTCGACTGATTCAGCTTCCAGTTGTTGAATCCTGGCTTGTTGCTGTTGTAAAAGGAGTTGCTGTTGCTGCATTTGCTCCTGCATAAGGCGAAGGGTCGTGTAAATGTCGATATCGACATCGGGGGCCGTAGGATTGGGTGCATGGGACATGGGGGAGGATCGTTCCGAGATTCGGGGAGAGTGTTCCGGCCGTGAAAAAGAAAGATAGAGATCAACAGATCACCTAGAGTCCCCTTTATTTTGTTTTCATTTTTCATTTTCATTTTTTTTTTTTTTTTTTTTTCGGAAGTCACGGCTAATAATAAAAGAAAGATACACACAGATAGAGTCCCTGGCAAGGAAGAATAATGATTGCAAGGCGCAATAAACCTTGATTATCCGTCGGGCCAGGACCATGTCTGTGTTTTCTTCTTTCTCATATACTAAAATCCACGAGGGATAAATCACATGATATACACAACCTTTCTGTAATTGCATAATTGCACAACCGCGTGGCGTCTCCATGCTTGACATCATGTTATCGATAACATCACCCCTTTTTTTTAACCCACCCCTTCTTTTCTTTTACAACAACAAAAACTGCAACAGAAAGCAACAAACAACAATAGCAACAACAGCAAGCAACAAACGACACCAGAAACAAAAAAGACATCCACCAGCATGGCATGGACAAAATGAGACATGAGAATGCAGACGCAGCATGGACTGGACAGACATGAGGATGCAGCTTGGCATGGACAGACATGAAGATGCAGCTTGGCCCTTTTTTTTTTTTTGAAAAAATGCACCAGACTCATGATGTTAACACCAAAGTGAGAACGTCACTATCAGAGTGGGTTGCGTACGCATATTACCCCCTCTAAGGTGTGAAATAAAATATTCCTCTCTTTCTTTCCATTGACATATTCGACCATACACCATCCTTTTCAGCATGGACAGACATGAGGACTCAGCTTGGCATGGACAAACACGAAGACGCGAGCACACATACCACAAGGAAGAACAAGAATGAAGAGAACACAGACGCCAATCTACTGAGCATGGTCAGTGAACAGTAGGGTAACGGTATGTCGTGGCACAAGGAGAGTGAAGAGGTTGTATTATTTCTCTTTTAGAAAAGGGTAAGCGTCTCATAATTCTCAGTATCGATTCTCATTAATCCTTGACCATATTTTGACATATCTTCTACAGTCTCAAGTTTTATCCTCTTCAACATGCGCAAACCATCCACGCCTCTTTATACCCGTACCGGAACCCGTTCTTCTGCTGCTGCTCCAAAGTAAGTCTATGTCAGTGTCTATATGCAACTATGTTATTTATGTTCATTTCTGTTCATCCCTGACCTTTAGTACTGTTTCCTACTTATCGCAGGTAACAGTCCTCTTTGAGCTCTAAGGTCTTGGTTCGGCTGCTGCAGCGCATTGTAAAGGGCGCACCACTCTCAATAATCGCAGGCGCTGCAATACAGACGATACGTAGAACGACAATGCAACTATCGTGAATGTCTCTGATCCAACCCCTGATGTCCCCGTCAACAACATGACCTCTGATATCGACAGCAGAAGCATCTTGATCTCAACGGCTCCTGTTCATGACCCTGTCCCCGACAACATTACGTATTTTGAGGATGCGTATACACACCTCCGGGGTTTCAAGCCCAAGGTTGCCACTGTTGTTCCCCACCCCAACGCCAACTTCAAAGGTAAGTGGACGTCGATTAAGGGTCTTTTTCAGGACCAACTCAACTCAAGACCAGAAGCAGGAGCAGGAGCAGAGGCAGAAGCAGGAGCAGAAGCAGGTTGCAAAAAACGTCTCTAGCAACAATACACCTACTATCGCCGTCCCTGTCACTGGTCAGGACACAGACAAAGACTATGGATTCAATGACGACAATGATTTCATTGACGTCCTGAGTGATTTGCTGACGAATGGCAATTTGACAATGTCTTTTCAATAGACATTTACGATGCCTACCAAAACGGCACCATCAATAGCGATCGCCCGCCCATTGTTGGGACAACCTCGGTTAAGTTGGACAAGCGACGGCGAATGATTGTTGAAGAGGAGACTGATGAGGAATCGGAAGCGGCACCATCATCCACCACCATTACCACCAGCACCACCAGCACCACCAGTACCACCAGCACTAGCGGTACTAATTCCAACGCCAACGTCTGCGGCTCCAACAGCATCACGAACACGCGCACGCCAGTTCCCACCTCCAGACGCATGTGCACCAAGTGTGGGTGTGATGGCCGGAATCCTGTCGGCCACCTTGAACATCTTGCCAGGTCTTTTGGGACTAAGAGGGCGACCTTGGATGCCTGTGCCGGAAGGTGTAACCAAATAGAACTGGCCGATAATCTCCCGACAGAGATCGACAATAGCTGGGTCGTGCCTCACAACCTTTGGCTGGCAACCAAGTTCAACACCCACCTCAATGTCGAGATATGGTTTTCCGTCTCTGCCGTGAAATATTTATACGAGCACATCCGTAAGGCATGTCTTTTGTTCATTGCCCCCTTATTTCTATCAAAGCAAAAGAAACAATAGTATCGCAGCACAGAAGTCAAAGCATCAATGGACATACACAAATTTCTATTTTTCATTTTTCATTTTCCCAATGGACCGAGCAGAGCCAAGATCGCCCTCGAAAAAGAAGGGTCTTCTGTTTGCCTCCACTGATCAATCCCATCGTCGTCTTTGCATCCACCAGCACCAACACTAGCACTAGCACTAGCACCAGCACCAGCAGCAGCGCCGCCACTGCTACAGCTACCGCTACAGGGTATAACACCACCGCCACTGAAGGCTCAATCGCTGCACACCAAAAAAAATGCAGCAAGCAAGGAGGTACTTTTTTTGCGCATTTTTTTCCCTGGATGTCTGACCATTGCAACTCCTTGCTTACTATTTTTTCTCACTCTCTTTTTGTTTGCTATCGTTTGTATAATAGCATCCTTCACGCATCGAGATTCGCGAATTTCGCGATATGAGATACCTCTCTTCCCATGAAAGCATGTGGCGCGTCCTTGGATATCCTTTGTACGGTCGTTCACCTGCTGTGCAACGTCTACAGGTCCATCTCATAGGCCAGCACAACGTCACATACGCGGATCTACTTTGTGTCGCCCGCCGTAACAACGACAGTCAACTGATGGCCTACTTTAAGCTGAACCAAGAGGACAAGGACGCACATAAATATACATACGCCGAGATTCGCGAGCATTACACCTACGACCAAAACAATCGCAAGTGGGACAAGGGGCATCAAAAGGACACCCTCAAGATTGCCCGGATCTACTTTGTCCAGCCTAAGGACGGCGAGAGGTTCTGTCTCCCTTCTCTGGCCGCCTTTCCCACTATGCCACAAGACATCAGCGACAGCATTCTCCGCTACATCCCAAAGTCCGCCTCTGACCACAGCGAAAAATCGCATGAAGAGCTCGCCAAGCTGGCGGGCCCTCACATTCAAACCATGAATGTCGAGCATCGGGTAATATTTGACGAAGTCATCGCCTCTGTCTCCACACCCGTCCGCCCCCAAAGGACCGACCTCTATTTTATTGACGGACCAGGTGGCACCGGCAAATTCTTTCTCTACAACACACTGATTGAACAAATCAGTGGTGTTCTGAAAAAGAATGTTGTTGTCCTCGCGTCATCCGGTATAGCAGCTCTGATCCTTCATGGTGGACGCATTGCACACTCTGTCTTCAAGTTCCCCAATCCAGTTTTCAAAGACTCGACCTGAAATATCACCCGCGAGCAACAAGTCGGATCCATTATTCATGCGGCCGACCTCATCATCTGGGACGAGGTACCCATGATGCATCGAAATGTCTTTGAGTCTGTGGACCGGATTATGGATCGACCCTTGGTTCCTTTCGGCGGAAAGATTGTCGTGTTCGGTGGTGACTTTCAACAGGTGTTGCCGGTGGTTGTTCATGGATCTCAGTCTCAAATCGAAGGCGCATGTCTAAAGATGTCTGGCACCATTTGGCCCAAGGTCAAGGCACTCAAGCAAACTCGCAATATGCGAGTCATGGAGGACAAGAGCAGCTCTTTTTCTTCCGTCGATTTTTTGCTACATGTGGGTGAAGGCAAGGAGCAGACATTTTCCTTGGCGACTCTGATGATTATATCAGGATTCCAGACGACATCCTTTTTACGCCACATGGACCCAATCTCAACAACGAGCACGAGATCCAACTTATCCGCACCATCTACCCCAATATCTCCATCGGCAACTTTGCACCTCACGACATCAAGCGCACCGCTATTTTGACAACACTGAACAAGGATGTCAATTACATGAACAACCTCCCGACCACACTACTTCCTGGCAAGGCAACAGAGTACCTTGGCCAAGACTCCGTTCCGGATTCAGATACCAACGGCGTCGCCAACTATCCTACAGAGTATCTCAACTCTTTGGACCCCACTGGATTACCTCCCTACTATCTGGTGCTGAAAGTTGGCATGCCCATCATTCTCCTCCGAAATGTGGACCAAAAAAAAGGACTCTGCAACGGAACTCGCTTGATCGTCCGCCGGCTCAGGCCACGCTGCATCATGGCGACAATCCTAACGGGACCTTTTGCCACCGACTTGGTCTTCATCCCACGAGTGCCGATTTTAACAACAGACGACAAGTCCTCCCCGATCACATTCAAGAGACGACAGTTCCCGGTCAGGCCTGCCTTTGCCATGACGATCAACAAGGCGCAGGGTCAGACCCTTGAAAATGTCGGACTCTATCTCCCTACTCCTGTGTTCACACAGTAAGCTTTATATTTCTCTTTCTTGATGCGCAGACATCAAAAATGTCAAAGTTCTTATGATCCATGGCAGCATCCCCGAGCTTGAGGGCACATACACTAGAAGTGATGTCTATAAGAGAGTTCCGTAATCATACCCTACACCATAGAATCGATCAAAATGTTAAAAGAGTGAACAATGCTCGCCCGTTCTTTAGATCAGTCCTCTCATCCTTTTTGCTGGCTCATTTTTTTATTCCTAATATTATTTTCCCCCCTTTGAAGTCAAGACACCTCCAAAATGAATGAGAAAAGACCCCAGGTCGGCAACACCTCTAGCCCTTACACGCCAAACCTGGGAATCGAGAAACCGGCGCAGCGTCCGCGGCGTAGCCGCGGCCACTTGCTAGTCTCATATATTAAAATCAATGTCTCTTTATCACATGATATACACCAATTTTCTGTAATTGCATAATTGCACAACCGCGTGGCGTCTCCATGCTTGACATCATGTTATCGATAACATCACCCCTTTTTTTTAACCCACCCCTTCTTTTCTTTTACAACAACAAAAACTGCAACAGAAAGCAACAAACAACAATAGCAACAACAGCAAGCAACAAACGACACCAGAAACAAAAAAGACATCCACCAGCATGGCATGGACAAAATGAGACATGAGAATGCAGACGCAGCATGGAATGGACAGACATGAGGATGCAGCTTGGCATGGACAGACATGAAGATGCAGCTTGGCCCTTTTTTTTTTGAAAAAATGCACCAGACTCATGATGTTAACACCAAAGTGAGAACGTCACTATCAGAGTGGGTTGCGTACGCATATTACCCCCTCTAGGGTGTGAAATAAAATATTCCTCTCTTTTTTTCCATTGACATATTCGACCATACACCATCCTTTTCAGCATGGACAGACATGAGGACTCAGCTTGGCATGGACAAACACGAAGACGCGAGCACACATACCACAAGGAAGAACAAGAATGAAGAGAACACAGACGCCAATCTACTGAGCATGGTCAGTGAACAGTAGGGTAACGGTATGTCGTGGCACAAGGAGAGTGAAGAGGTTGTAGTATTTCTCTTTTAGAAAAGGGTAAGCGTCTCATAATTCTCAGTATCGATTGTCATTAATCCTTGACCACATTTTGACATATCTTCTACAGTCTCAAATTTTATCCTCTTCAACATGCGCAAACCATCCACGCCTCTTTATACCCGTACCGGAACCCGTTCTTCTGCTGCTGCTCCAAAGTAAGTCTATGTCAGTGTCTATATGCAACTATGTTATTTATGTTCATTTCTGTTCATCCCTGACCTTTAGTACTGTTTCCTACTTATCGCAGGCAACAGTCCTCTTTGAGCCCTAAGGTCTTGGTTCGGCTGCTGCAGCGCATTGTAAAGGGCGCACCACTCTCCATAATCGCAGGCGCTGCAATACAGACGAACCGTAGAACGACAATGCAACTATCGTGAATGTCTCTGATCCAACCCCTGATGTCCCCGTCAACAACATGACCTCTGATATCGACAGCAGAAGCATCTTGATCTCAACGGCTCCTGTTCATGACCCTGTCCCCGACAACATTACGTATTTTGAGGATGCGTATACACACCTCCGGGGTTTCAAGCCCAAGGTTGCCACTGTTGTTCCCCACCCCAACGCCAACTTCAAAGGTAAGTGGACGTCGATTAAGGGTCTTTTTCAGGACCAACTCAACTCAAGACCAGAAGCAGGAGCAGGAGCAGAGGCAGAAGCAGGAGCAGGAGCAGGGGCAGAAGCAGGAGCAGAAGCAGGTTGCAAAAAACGTCTCTAGCAACAATACACCTACTATCGCCGTCCCTGTCACTGGTCAGGACACGGACAAAGACTATGAATTCAATGACGACAATGATTTCATTGACGTCCTGAGTGATTTGCTGACGAATGGCAATTTGACAATGTCTTTTCAATAGACATTTACGATGCCTACCAAAACGGCACCATCAATAGCGATCGCCCGCCCATTCTTGGGACAACCTCGGTTAAGTTGGACAAGCGACGGCTAATGATTGTTGAAGAGGAGACTGATGAGGAATCAGAAGCGGCACCATCATCCACCACCATTACCACCAGCACCACCAGTACCACCAGCACTAGCGGTACTAATTCCAACGCCAACGTCTGCAGCTCCAACAGCATCACGAACACGTGCA